>MU120928.1:61046-190013 GCA_014904835.1 Paxillus ammoniavirescens | reverse complement strand
AGGCTTTACCCAAAAGGAAGGTGTAGACTATCAGGAAGTCTTTGCCCTGGTAGCAAATCTTGACTCCATTCAGACACTCATCGCTTTGGCTGCAAAACATGATTTGGAATTGGATCAAATGGACATCTCTACCACCTACCTCAATGGAGAACTAGAGGAAGACTTATACATGCTACCCCCAGAAGGTGTTCCCATTCAGCCTGGATATTGCTGGAAGTTCTGACGTTCCCGATTGCCCAAGAAAAGCTGTGAGCAACTGCACGGATGTGTTAGGGCTGTAAAGACTGTACAGAGTTGTGCAGAGGCATGGGATCTGTGACCAAAAAAGGACATTTTGCTGATGTTGCAGTGGATACTTTGAAGTAGTGTAGAGTATTAGTGCTTGGGGACAAGCAAAAAAAGTTGTGGAAGTAGTTGGATATTGCAAAACTGCCGACTGGTGTGTGCTGCTGAGTACACTGTAAGGCATAGGGGGGACTAAACCAACTTGTGTTTTGCCATTCCGCTCCGAGTGCCGACTGCCGAGCCGAACACAACCCTTTCGTCTGAGTCTTTGTCACTGCTTTTGTCACCGTATCACCACCAGGGCTGGCCCATCTGTGCAAAGCTTCACACTATGGGGCGCTGGACGCAGTACGACGAAGTGGGCTATACCAACAGGCGGTGTCTTATTTGAACTAATGCATTCATTCGCAGGACGATTACAGGCTGCCTGAGGGGATGAAACGTGTCGGCTATGATTCTGACACCGGGCGTTACTACTTTCGCGACCGTGAAGGGCTCCTGTACAAAGGCCCCGAAGGCTCTGAGTTCGGTGAATTGACCCAAGGTAATTACCTTTCAGTCGTGCGGAAGGCGAGAATTCAACTATCTCGGATAGTTAGGGAGCTACCTACCTCCGTCGCTGCTGAAGTAGACGATGATAATGACGACCTGGAGGCTGCCCCGACTCGTGGTAGCGGCTACCAACCTCTTGCAGTTGATGAGGTGCGTACACTACCATTTGACAGTTTTTTTCTTTCTCTCCATGACTGATTTTGTTCGTTCATTCTAGAATATTGGTCCGCGTCATGTTCTCCGCGGTGGGGCGTACCGAACGCTCTTTCCTTTCTTCCTGACCATCGCGGTTTTCCTTTTACTCATTTGGCGACTTGTTCTTCTGCCCACCCGCACCACCCTTGCCCCTTGCCCTAGCACCACCATTCCATATCTCGTTCAACCTGGCGACACCTGTTGGGATATTGCCCGTCGACATAATTCGACCCTGGATAGATTCGTCATTGTTAACCCCAAGATTACCTGCAGTAATCTACATCCGGGCGACCGGGTCTGCGTACCAGATGAAGGGTCTTCGATAAGCAGGGTGTTCTGACGATTGAGCTGTCGAGTTTTTGGCCGGATTGTGTGGATCTCATGGTTATGTGTACATTATTGTTTTGCATCTTGGGACGGTTTAGTTTCACGTTTTTCTACAGGAATACTTGGCTCCATATTTCACGGACGTCGCCATTGTTATCCTTGTCTCCATGTCGAAGTTCCCAAATGTGTCTAGTACCAAAGAATATAACGCTCGCAGCATCTTGCCCACTAACACTTCCATTTCCGTTCTATTGCACCACTCGAATCACTCACGAGTGGGAGAGTTGACATACCGTCACGGCAGCGGTCCAACCTGGATCAGATCTAAGCGTCGTCATCCTTTGAAGTTGAAACGTTGACTGCGGGAAGCACTGCACATAGTTACTGTCCCTGAACTGCGCCGGGGGAGCGTCGTAAGGGATTATCACTCGGCATTGGAGGGACTTAATGCGTGACACCATAACATATAAGGGTGTCCACGTCTGATTTGCCCAGTCTTCGACCCGAGGAGAACCAGAAATTGAAAGCAAACAACCAGTATGTCTTCGCTCTTCGCCCATCCGAAGCACGTCCTGATTAATTATCATAACGTAGGTCATGTCTAATATTCCGCCTCATGTCATCCTCTTGGGTGTACCAAAGAAACCCAACACTCCGAGCGGCTCGGGGTTCTGCCAGAAGCTGGAGACCTTCCTTAGATTCAGTGGTGTCTCCTATGAACTTCGGGATACCTACCCCTACAACGCTCCGAAAGGGAAGGTCCCTTACGCAGAGATAACGCACGACGGGCAAACGGTGACTGTGCCAGATTCGCACTTCATCATCCAGTACTTGGTTGAGCACGACCTTATAAAAGACCCAGACGTCCTGGCTGGGCTGACGACCGCTCAGAGAGCCGAGTCGAGGGCGTTTCAAGCTTACGTGGAGGAATTGCTGTACAGTGCAATCGTATACGACCGCTGGTACATCGACGAGAACTATGAGACAACCGCGGGGGATGCTTTCGGCGATATGCCATGGCCCGTGCGGTTGGTGATGTCATGGTATTTCAGGAGGAGGGTCACTGCTACACTGTACAGCGCTGGAGTGGGGAGACACACTCAAGAGGAAGTGCACGTTTTGCAGAAGGAGGCTTTTGAAGCACTTGAGGCGAAGTTTGCAGGACACAAGTACTTCCACGGTGGTGAGTGTCCTTCACGCATCGACCTTACGGTATATGGCTTCCTGGCAAATATCCTGGGTTCGGGGGGGAATCCATACTTTACGAGCATGGTGTTGAAGAGCACGGTGATGAGATCTTTCGTCGAGAAGATGACGACTTCCTGGTTTCCAGAGTACGAAGATTTGCTACGAAAGATTGACGTGAATGCCGATCAGTAGATGGGTTCGATGTAGATGTACCCTCGTGCGACGTAGTGTAGAAGGTAGAAAGTCGATGCAACTTGCATTTTGCTTGAAAGCTCCCAGTTGACCTCCAAGTCCTCAGGCTGGACTGAGTCCGAGTCCTCAACAACAACAGCCGGTGCGGGAGTAAATGATAAATATTTAATTGATTGAGAATTCCCACTCCGTTGTTGGTCGTCAGCAACAACAGCGCAATTGGTATTTCCCCCGCCTTTTTTGTTTTATTTATTCTCCCGCTGTTCTTGAAGCCACCTACCACGGCGAATACGACCAATACGACGTTGTCGACAGCTAGCGCCTTGTAGGCGCTTTTTCTAGTTATTTCTGGTCTGGTGACGGAATATCGTATCTTTGTAAGTGGGAGATTACGACTCAGGGTCTTCTCAATTGAAGTGCGGCACTGACGGAAGCGACCAACAGCCCAAGTCGATTCTCACTGGCACCAGCCATTTTGCGTTTTGCTTAGCCAGCCCCAAGTTTTGCGCCTTTGACCTCTTATCCCTTTCCGTGAGAGGGGAGAACTCGCCCCACACTCCTTAAGCTCAATCGTTTCGCCATACCGTGTTCCCTGCCACCTTCTTCCCTTTCTATACCAATCCATGTCGCATTCCAATCATAGGCTACTACGAAAGCGACAGAGTGGGAGTGGGTCTCTCCCAGTCTCTGGTTCCGTAGTAGTCAGCGACCCAACCCCAACTGCGTCGTCGCTGGCGCAGAACACAGCGGTCCCCGATCTCAACGCAGCTCCGTCCGGCGTACCACTTCTGTCCACTCCCATTGGGGTCTCACCAACCACTGCAGACCAGTCCTCCACGCCCTCCGCCAGTTCACCAGCTAACTCTTCCGACGACCAGATTTCCCTGGGTACCGTCCTTGGTGCCTGCATCGCTGCTTTCATTGCCCTCATTCTCGCCATTCTACTTGCAATTTACTGCTCTAAACGCCAAAAACAATCCCGTGGTCGCAGTTCCCCTCGTTCTCAGTCTCGCAACGCAGTCAACAATTCTTCACGGCGTCGTTCACATCTAGAACCTTGGAAACGTATGAGCGATAATGAGGACCGCTGGGAAGGGGGGCAACAAGTGAATCAACGTCCACCATCTGGACCGATGGAGAAGCTTGGCGCAATGTTTCATCGAACCCCAAGTACCACTTCAGCCGAAAAATCATCAGAAGGGCACAATCGCGAGTCAATCGGTACAATGCAGCATTTTACCAAGTACCATCCCGGCTTGGCTTCCGAGATGGCCATGCAGGCTGCCATCAAAGATGCAGACCAGCAGCTCACGAAACCGCTTCCAACACGGCAGTTCACGGGTCGTGCAGCAGTGGGACCTGCAGTCTCTTTGGATGGGGAAACGGTCACTGGAGATTCGTACTTATCACTGCTATCGGGTACAATGACACCCACCATGATGGCCACGGCGAAGTCAACACCGCCTGCCACTGCTTCTGATCCACATCGCTGGGAAAGTGCCGAGGTTTTACACCTCGATGGGACTGGCTCGGAGTATTCGGAGGTTGGAGAACTTCGAAACCCCTTTGCAGACAGCGCCAGCTCAGTTAGAGGGCACAATCCCTTCTTCAACGCACAACGTAAACCACTCCGACGGTCAACGCCCCCCAGCAACCACGACAACCCCTTCGCCGATCCACCTGCCGCTGTCACAGCTGATCCTTCCACAGATTCAGTGTTCAGCGAAAGTAGCGCTGGCAACACTCGAGCTCTCCAATCTCTCATTGCCGCCCTTGGGGTCCCACAGGAGGATGTGCAGGAGCGTTTACGTATCGCTTCCATGCAATCATCAAGGTACTCCTATGCTTCGAGGTATACGACTGGAGACGAGGGCGAAGATTTCATCAGCGCGACGGCCTTTCCTGATCCGCCAACCCAGATTCGGCACCAGTAGTTCTGCAATATCGTATCTACAAAATCGACTTTATATCAAAACACATCCACGCATCTATATTGTTCTTGATGCTTTTGAGTAAGTATATTTATGTATATCCTGCGCCCGTTTGAAACTACTTTGTTCTTTTGTATTGCGACACACCACGATCCGGTATCGGCTTTGCCCTTCTACCTACTTCTTGTCACTCCCTTCATGGTTCGCCTTGTCGCTTTCCATAGTTCTTCCGCCCCTTGTCGATTCTTTCCATCCTTTCTGCGCTGGAGGTGTTGTTGTTGTTGGTCCAATCGAATACGCTATGTGCGATTTTACTGTGCTTCTCCCCAGTGTTGTTAGCGTTGATTCAATCGTGGTGTTGTCTCTGCCCTCTCGAGAAGATACGATACGACCTATGCGAGAATGCGAACCATGCTTGGTACGTTACATACTCTGCCCTGCACGACTCCTCCAATTTTCAATGGAAGGAGCTGGGCTCTGTTATGGTGGAATTTCGAAGGCATGTGTTAATTCTAGTGTGAGCGGTTTCCAGTTTCCTCCCACCGCTTAGAACGCCAGATACAATGTGAGCCTTATTTGAATACCTTGAATAGCGAGCTGATACCCGTGATTCAGGAGGTTTACGTGAGGGACCGCGTGGTGACTCATCGACATCATGTCGTATCGTGACCTGTATCATGTTGATGTTCTTCCCAACTCGAAGATCCAGCTCTCCATTCGAAATGTGTTAATTCCTTGCGGACTTGCCAGCTTTCTCGCAATCCCTTCTCATTCGTACACAAAGTCTGATGGTAGGGGTGGTGGTGCCAGTCGATTTTCTGGAGGAGGCTATGCCAGGATTTTCGCCAGCTGTGATGGGAACACCACAGGGCAATATGGATGATTGACGCCCAGGGGTCATCTTTTCTGGGACGATATTCCCCTTCTGTTTTGTACTAGGGGTTTCTCCACTGAATTTATCTTGACAGGCCAAGCCCTGGTATGCCAATCACGCACATCGGCCGCGTACAACGGCAACTCACGGCTTTCTTGTTGACATCACTTAAAGCTCGCCATTGCATCGTGTCTCACCAGAGCTCTTTCTCCCACACTTTGCACCAGGTCTGTGTTTCGGATCGCTCACTTCGACAAGCTGTAATCTCCTGACTCGTCAGCTTCAACCAGATTTATGGCGAAGAAGCTACGGAACCTGCGAAGAACGTTGGTCAGAGCCGTTTCTGATCCCAGCGAGATTGTGGCAAAATTCTCTCCAGACTCGGAGAAATCGCAGGCAAGGCCCTGAAGCCTTGCCCCACATAGCTACTGACTGACTCTACAGCAGTCGAGTATGTCAAACATTACCCAGTCCAACGAACTAGTAGATTCAGGATCAGAGGAGGAAGCCTTCTCCATCCAAGATGCGATCGACCTGGCAAAATCTGAGATGCCTTTGCGCTTGATCTGCACCGATGAGGGGAAATTCTATGATCGAAACGACATCGAAATGCGGTTCAAAGCGGAACACAGTTCCTTGTTCGAACCTACCGCTGTCCACCCGGATCCTGACACTATGCTTGAGATCGTGCGCAAGTTCTTCGCTTATGCCATGTTGTCCCATCGCTGGGAGGCCCAAGAACCTCTGCACAAGGATGTCGAGGGCTCTGACGTCTTCTCCCTTCCCCCCACACCCGGTGCAACAAAATTGCAAAACTTCTGCCGTCATGCGAAAGAGCGCGGGTTTCGTTGGGCATGGAGCGATACATGTTGCATCGACAAAACCAGTACCTCCGAGCTCCAGAAGTCCATCATCTCAATGTTCAAATGGTACAGAAACTCCGATCTGACCATCGTGTACCTCAGCGACGTGGCCGACAATTCAACCGAAGCACTTCGGAAGAGTGTTTGGTTCAAGAGAGGGTGGACGTTGCAAGAACTCATCGCCCCTGACAGCCTCTTGTTCTTCCAGAAAGACTGGACCCTTTTGAGAACATCTGATGATCTCCCGCTCGACAACTACAAAGAATCTCCCGCATTCCGAAATTTGGTTTCGGAGATCACGGGAATAGAAGATTCGTCTCTGACGACATTTGACCCGGCCTCTCGAACTCTCTCTATCAGGCAGCGAATGAGTTGGGCAGCTCATCGCAAGACCACAGAAGTCGAGGACGTCGCCTACTGCCTCATGGGTATCTTTGATGTCCACTTCCCTGTCATGTACGGAGAAGGGGACAGTGCCTTCCGTCGTCTTCAAGTCGAGATCATGGCAAAATCTGATGACCCTTCTCTATTCGATTGGACTGGTAAACCGGGCAGCAATTCCCTCCTAGCATCTTCTCCACAGTGCTTTGACCCCTTTGCGCCACCGATCGTTGATCCCGTTCCCGCCACAATGATGCTGGCCAAAGCAGTACACAAAATCCCTTTCGTCAAACAAATACAGAAAGGCGTAGACCGCGTCAACACTGGGTTTTTTAACCTGCAAGAGAGGGTTGGAGTCAACGCACAGCATCCCGCCAATTATCTTGCTGGTGCAAAGATCCACTGTCACGGCCTGGAGTACAGCATATGGGACGTCGAGGAGACCAAAGCCATGACAGAATCCGGTGGCAAGCTATTCCAATACCATATTATCGCAGAATCCCTTCACCCTATCACTGTCACCCTTCTCGAGCCTATCAAAACAGGCTTCGGGTACGGACGCGTACAGAGCAAGTACCTCTGCATATTCAGAGTCTGGGATCAGTCACTAGCTACTGGGCGCTCTACGGTGAACGACGGTAATCATCCGCTGCGGCAAGCTTTCGTTGGCCATTTGCTCGTATCCCAACCGGGAGGTATATATAGGCGGATTCGGGTGAAGAAGCGCATTGTGGCTAAGCTGGCTCATCCGTTGGAGCTGAGGATGATTGTACAACTACGTACCCTAATGATCGAGTGATGCCCCTTGTCTGTTTTCTTTATAGTCATATTGGAATTTCATGTACTCAAGGTTGATTCTGTGTAGTATTATTCCGCTTCCCAAAGCGCTGAGCGCGCGCGGCCCATGCTGGGAGCCAGGATGACTTATTTTCTTCATGGAGGGCATTCCTTCCTTCCACTCCATGTTGTTCGCTATGACACTCATAATGATCCCACGACTCAACTCAGTCAACCCGACATTTATACATTGGCAACCAATAGTAATGTTACAACGGGATACACGGTGATGGAGGTTGCTATTTCTGCCAGGGGAGCTGAAGGCGGCGCAATGAGCCGTGTCCTCAAAGAGGATTGACTGAACAACACTAACCTTGACATACAATTTATGATCTGTTTCGCTTCGTTGGCGGCTGTGCCTTCTCCTCGACCGACACTGGAGCTACTTTGCGCTTCTTCACATCAACCATTGGCACAAGGCGCACGTCCTGATGCTCGGGGTCAAGCGCTTGTCGCAGGGCCCACGAGAAAAATGTGGAGCACTCCTGGCGTGGTTTGTCGACTGTCACTCCTGAATAATACTCAGCCTGCCGATAAAAGTGCTGGAGGGCCGAACGAATCCTATTAGCCATCGATGCAGCAAGACGAAACGTTTCTGGCAGTGATTTAACTCGCACTGAATCCGTTAGCGACGGCAGGCGTGTCCGACCCAGACCAGGGAAGTGCTTCCGATACTGAATTTCTTGCTCAGGGGAAAGTACCGGCGTGCGTTCATCTACGTGATAATGGAGAACCCACATCAGGATCCACCACGACGACTCGAGATCATGGAGGGAGTTGGCACGGAATGGGGGGTCAAGTTGTACGGGTGTATCCGTTTTTGAAGTGTCCATCAATTCAGGAGAATCTTGGAGAAAGTGATAATTTTGCGATTGAACTTCGCAAGCCATGAAGTCTGGCGTCCCCTTCAAGTATGTAAGACCCACAGAAAACTACCCAGTAAGAGAAACTCACCGTCCGAACCTCGTGCTTTTGATTGGAGTCCGTCCGCTTGGCATATTCTAGGTCCGTAATCAGCCCTCGATTACCATGTCGCAGCACATTCCCAACACTGATGTCGCGATGGACCCAACCGGCGGTGTGCATGTACTCGAGGCCTGTGTAAAATGCGATGAGATGAAACTAAATCCGGCAGAAAGAGCGAGTGACAAACCTGCCACAGCATGGAGAAGGGTCTCCAAGACGTCGCTGAGGCTTTTCAATTTGAAGATTGGCTGGCAAACTTCCTTGAAGACAATGCGGAAATGCTTTTTGAGCTGAATATTCGCAGAAGGGGCGGGTGGGATGCCTTGGCGAGTGAGGCATGCAGGTGTGTGACCCACGCTAGACACGTGCGAGCGTCGACTTGGTTCCCTGTCTGGCCATACGTCATACCACGAGCAGTTTCCCCATGTGGTTTGCTCATGCAGCATGAGAAGCGTGTCGTCTGTGCGCCCTTTGATACTGACATCCTCCGCCCGAAGAACGGTCAGGAAATACTGTTTCGCGTCCTCTTTTCTATCCTGCCCTATGTCGTTAAAAATATTCTGAAGAATCTGATCCTCCCGGTCTCGATCCAAGTCTCTCCAAGCATCCTTGATCACAACGTGCTCGACCGGCGCCGAAACAGCTTTCCCCTGACGGGACTTGAGATAGGCCTTGAACACTCGTGTGCCCCTGCCCGTCATTGCATCGGCTCCAAAGTCTGAGATGATGGCGACGGTTCGATACACGGCGGGACAATCTCCCTGCTCTTGGAAAGTAATATCGTAGTGAGTTTCACCATTGACGAGCACCCGTTGCATAGTGGGATCCCAGCCTAACTCGGAGTCGTCGGCGAAAGCTAGCGCACAAACCAGGTGAATAAGCTCCTCGGGATCCTTCGTGGATGTATTTACAAGTCAGCCTCCTCAATCATCAGTAAAATAACGATACGAACCGTCACGAAGTCGAACGCCTCTGAGACCACAGTCCCCGACCGGCACGTGAACCACAGGCGTACTTTGGTGTCTTCGATGGTGACGCCAAACGCAGACCGACGGCAGGGATCGTTGCGCATAGTATGATGAAGACTCCAAATCAACTTCTGGTCGTTCTGGGAAGGGGTAACTTAGTGGCAAGCCTGGAGATATGCGCACAATTCACGTACGTCGATGCGCTTGCTCTCGTTATTCTCCTTCTTGAACTCGAACGACACGGCTATGTCGTCCCAAGAGTCCGGGAGTCACCCGAAGGAACGCTCTTCTTGTCCTTCATAAGCAAATAGGCATCTGGGCGTGAAGAGTTGTTTCTCGCTGACTGTGGCGTCGCCGTGAGATCATTGACTAGGCGGACAGTTGGACATCCCTGGGTAGTATTCTGGACCTTCGTGATGATAGCATCAAATACTGTTTGAAGGCCTTCAAATACGGCTTCTTCTCTCCTGGAATCTTTGCTTGGGTTGTCGGTAAAGGCGGCCCAACCTCCGTTTTGATTCAATACACTGTCCGTGAGCAGGGCAGATCGAATAGAAGCAGTAGTGATCCCGGATGGTAGAGGTGGTAAAATGAATCGCTGGAAGTCACTGAGGGATATAATGGGGATGCGGTGAAGGTCTCGCAAAACGGCTGTTCTGCCATAACCCGGGTCGCCTGTACGATAGAGTACGCCGGAAGTGTGTCTTGAACGGGGAACGGTATCAACTATTGCGCCAACCGTAGTGGATTTGGGTGATGAAGGTGGCGTGCGTGACGTTTCCATCCTTTATGCAGTTTTGCGGTTGCGGCCAGCGTGTGCCACTGAAACACGAAGAGCTGGTCTGGAAGTCTGGGGAGCTCAGAGTTGTCGTTTCTCCCAAATCTGCAGAGACCTACGAAGGAATACAGAGGAATACCGCGAGGGACGTCACACTTGACATTTTGAACGACCCCAAGCATCATATTAAATATGCCCAGCGGTGAACTTTCTTTTTTTGCTCCGCGTGCCACTGGTGAGCTCCGCTTTAGCAGGTTGGATGCTGTCGGGGGGTTTTCAGATACGCTACTTCCGTTATTTTGCGTCTGGCCTATGGGGAGTCGACCGGGACTCGGACGTCTAATTGGGTTCTGGAGGTTGTTCACGTGCAGGAAGTCCTCAGAAATTTGCAAACAGTGTCGCGCCCTGGTACCTACCTCGTTGACCGGATCTCCCTTTTGAAGCGTGTCCCAGGATACGGAAAAATGCTCAAGAAGTACTCCGAAGTCGAAGTATCATTTTTCAGAGCTCAGTTGGAACGCGTAAGGGATGACACGGTGCATCGTTGAACTGGCTGATGTACAAAGTTGTCCATCGTTCACTCAGACGGACTTGGCAGTCGAGGGACAAAGCGGTGCTTTGTTTGGCAGGATGTTCCTCGAAAATATCCATGAAGGTCGGTTGTCCAATGATGAAATAGCTTACCTTGCTAGGAATCTATTCGGCGCTGGAGCCGACATGGTATGCTATGTGCCGTTCATCCCACTCATTCCAAACCATTGATTGATGCCTACGTTGTTGCAGGCCGCAGTTTGTATAACGATTTTGATGCTGGCAGCAGCTTGTTACCCAGAAGCGCAAGCGCGGGTTCAGGAAGGGATCGACATTATTGTTGGGAAGGACAGAGGTGAGTGCATGCGCTGCACCCTCTTCATGTATCCCCCTGATGATCTAACTCTGACCCTAGTGTCAACGTTCGACTTCCATAACATTCGCCTTTGGTTTGTTCGGATGGATTGACTATTGTCCCTAGGTGTCGTGCACCGTGCAACTAAAGACGTCATCCGGGTATGTTCACATTATGAATTGGAAGTTTGTCGTCAGACACCTGACGACCACGTCACAGAGGAGCCAATGCATTCCTACTCCAACGGTGGCTAGATCCTACTGGCCAGCTTTGCACCGATATGCGCTTCTTCATATATGTTTTCGGCCTGAGGTACGCCTTTCGACTGTTGGATTCGAACTCTACGACATATCATGTTGACACACGCACATGCTTTCAATTCACCAGAGTTTACCCGGGGCTACACGTCGCCAATCATTGCCTCTACATCCACTGTTCATTGCTCATGTGGTCTTTCCGGATCATCGAGCGTCCTGTCGCACCGATCGACGTGAATGTGTTCATATGAGGCTGAGTTCGTACCGAGGATGGAGGAGACGAAGTTGAGGGATGTAATGGAGGAAGGTATGTGAGTCTGCTTGAACAGTTCAAGTTGTTAACTTGATTCTGTATGGACTATAGGCTATTCGATATATCAGGCAAGCATGGATTAGCTAGGCCAACAAATTGGGATCACGCCTGGAATCTCCCTACGTAACCCGAGATGGAGGTGACAACGGAGGTCGCTCGCCGGGATAGGAAGATAGCTATCGTGAACGGTGGCGTTCAACCGAACGCCTCGTTGCAAAAACTTACCATGGAACAACCCCTGGTGACTTATCTTGGCCTACGTGGAGGGCGCAGACTCCAAAGAGGAATGGCCATCTTTAGCTCTCGACGAACAGAGGGAGGTTTCCGAGACACAGTCCTGTGTGCAACACTTTCGACCCGCCAACTTGAAGTTACCCAATCCTTCTATCCCGGCATCCACATCGCCATGATGATGATGGTCCACGTCACAGCTGCAAACGCCGCGGCCGTGACAGCATTATGCCGTCTTTCTCCATCGACAGAGAGAAGAAGGTTGGGACCCTTCAAGTTGGGACATAATGTTAGCGTATAAAAGCCACTCGAGGAAACACCTAGCAC
Source organism: Paxillus ammoniavirescens (assembly GCA_014904835.1). NCBI lineage: Eukaryota > Fungi > Basidiomycota > Agaricomycetes > Boletales > Paxillaceae > Paxillus > Paxillus ammoniavirescens. The sequence goes on along the minus strand of MU120928.1, from coordinate 177,662 downwards.
TCAGCAACTCTCACTTCCACCTATCAATCGTTTCCTCACTATGAAGACCTTGACTATCCTCGCCACCATCACTTCTTTGAGTGCTTATACCCTTGTGGGTGTGCATGCAATGTGCGCTTTTTGCCCCAGCACTATGAACGACGTGGCATTGTACGATCATTGCACTTTGGAGGGTATCACTGTTTGCCAGTGAGTCTCGCTCGCACAAGTTGTTTCTGTTCGTCCAGGCGGTGTTTACCGTCAGAGCAGGTACAAAACGCCTGAGGGATTCACGCTCTCTTGTTACTACGGCGTGCGTGCTCGCTGATATACTGCGTATCAATTTGACTTGATGATGGAATTTTCCTTCTTGCAGGACAATGGATCCCTCGCTAACGGTTCGCCGATCTGGTGCGCGGAGACTGTGACGACGGGCCAGTTCTGTCTTTTATGCTCGAAGTAGTCTCCCCTAGGGATACCGGATAGGAAACAGTCGTTTTTATTATGCCTTTACGTAATGGTTTGACGTTAGAGAGTTGGTATGACCTGTCTTGCTGGATCCTTCGTGTGTTGGACGTGGTATGCGACTCCTGCCAATTCAAAGCACATTATATGCGGGATTCGTGGAGGTCCGAGCCAAAAATCTTGCGTGCCTTCGTTCGTTGTGGATGATTTTCTTGGGCTCGAACCGTGGTGTAGACTAGTGCAGGGAACCAACCTTCGACGCGTCCAGAATGCAAGATCGATGGGGAAACACTGGCCATGACCAAGTGAGTGCGATGTGGATTGAAGAAACCATGGCTGCAAAAAGATTGCAAGCAGAGGGGACCCATCACTGCGGTGGTGAACTTCAAGGTATTTGAAAAAGTGAAGTTACATACTCCTAAGTCACGGTGTGGGGAACTCAGTTGCGGGCTTGTACAAAAGTGCGAAAGAGGTTGCGCGTACTTGGAACGGCCTGCAAGGTCCCAAACACCAGTTTCAAAAGACAGCCCCATGACCGAGGATGTCGGTGCGTTCGGAAGTATGTACTCCACCGAATGGTGACTAGTGGTTAATTCGTGTTTCATGGTAGAATGTAACAGACTCACCAGTGTTTCCGTGTCTAACGCGAGAGAAAGGGAGAGAGCAAAGCGATGGCGAAATTTAATGGGAAACCCGCCTTGTATGGTCACCGAATGGCCTGTTCCCTCAAATTCTTCGATCCCTCCACTGGTGTGGTGCTGCTGATTGAGGGGAAATATATTATATGTAGGTGTTATCCTTTGTCCAAGCCGACGGACTCGGAGGAACCGTCATTGTTTCATGAACAAAACTCACAATTTTCGCCACATATCTCACAGCTAGGGCACATTAATGGTTCCTTGCTACCCTGAACACCCAGCCCATTATCCATAGGGCTATGAGAGACGGCATCGTTGCAGACGCGTACGGCTATCGGATACTGCCCAATACTATCGAACTATATATACATCTGTAGGCGTACAGAACGTCCTGCTTTGGGCGGAGTGTGGCGGCGTTTCGAGGACGAGTATTCGCTCTGGCACGGTGTATCTGTTCATACTCCCGGAAAAGGATGGCGGCGATCCATAATTTTATTTAATACACAAAGAATACCAGAAAAGTCTCGTGCATCGCAGCATATCCCCAAGCACATATATTGACGATAATATCATCATACAGCATCGCATCGGTCGTCATAAACTTGACACCGTGGAATAAATCTTGCCATCGAGGCGAGGTGCGAGGGCATCAAATAACTACTACCTATTACTACTTTCCCCCCCCCTCTCACAGTGGCTCCGCTACCATAAACTGGCTGGAACCAGTCACCGTAGATACCCAAGTCGTGCAGTGTGTACGAAATCACGAACCCCCTATATAAACAACGGTCACATACCTTGAGTTTCTGGAGGCAGGAGCTCATAGCTGTAAGGGAGGTAAACGATCATTAAGCTCTGGCAGTGAAGAATGTGTGGATCCGGATATTGAAAAACTCGTGATGGGCTGGCAGATAGAAGCTTGACAGCAACGATGCAGACAATCATTGCGCCTCAGCGCCGCAGTGGCAGCTTTTCTGTGAAATTGACAAGACTCGGTGAAGCGAAGCGGCGCAGTGTGGCAGAACGACACGCCAGATAACATTCATAGTCTCCCGTAGGATCGGTTTTACTCTATAACATCCATATGGTGTTGTAGAGAGAAAAGCAGTACGAACGAAAAACTATAAAGCGGAGCGTCAGCATAGAATGAACACTATCACAATTACACCCACCCCTACCTTCAAGCTCGATATCGAACCAACTAATCCCTAGTGCTTGATACTAATCAATGCCCGCCCGCATAATCCGTGTGCCCGAAAACAGTAAGCACGTGCGTTGGGCGCACTCTTCATCGCATGCAGAGCAGTCAGGCTCTACATCCAACGCTGGTCCACCTAATTCCCAAGCCGGCCACGACCCCTCTACCTCTTCAAACACTGCTCTCGCAGGATACCCTTCCAACTATGCGGAATCAAACTTAGGCTCGCACGACAGCTGGGATGACATGGATTGTGGCGACCAGTACCTCGAGAATTATGAAGACCGCAAAGGATCGAAGGAAAAGTCACGTCTGGTGATTCAGGCTGAGGAGCAGGCAAAGCAGGAGAAGGAGAGGGCAAGAACCTGGTCTAGGTGGGCTACGGAAAGGAGGGAAAAGGCTGAAGGAAGCTCCAGGAATCGAGTATGAGTGTTATGAATCTGTTTCGTCCCTTCTCCTCGTGGCTCGTGCACGAGTCTGATCCATGTACTGTCAGCTTCTGTATCAATATTTGTCTTACCCCTTTTTCTTTCTTCCCTTTAATGTTGAGCCGCTCTGTATACCTAGGTATCGTTAGTATCGCTTGTTCGTCACCACAACTCACATTCTCTTTTACCTAGCAATCAATACCCGGGTCGTTGAGTTGTAGGTCAATTGCGATTCCCAGCGATTCTGACAACGAGGAACACCCGTCACGAATCACTGCCAGTCCAGCTGCAATAGCACTGAACCTGCATTCATTCTCCATTGACATTGGGCCCATCTGACACGATGTCAGGCGGTGGCGAGTCGACATAGACAAACAGAAATGTCACAAGGGACATCAAGACATTGCATAGCTAGCGGCTAGCCAGGAATGACCACAAATCGCGATCTGCGCCCAAAGGTTCTCCCAATCATTGCTGTGCGTGACCAAGTCAACTTCCTCGTGTACTTCAATACCACTGTTTCCACCCAAAAAATATCTACCTACATGAGGCAGTATCATCAATGCACAGTGACTCCTTGAGAAGCCATGACTGAGCCACGATGAGTAGTATTTGTGCGGCAGGTGCACAATTCTATTCACAGCCCATTGTGAAATTTGCCTTCGCACCTCTAGTCCAGCTTGCCGAAGCTGCGTCAACTTCCGTGTCCAGTCCCAGACTCCGAGTCACGTCTCAAAACCACTGCACCATCTTGCTATCCGCACACTTACACTGATCATCTGCACCCGGAACGCGGCATACCCACATGTCTGGAAGATATTTGGACATACCGCGTCTCACGTGTAAATGAACAGGGAAGTTGGTACAGAATCGCGAGCGCTTTATCGTGGGGATTCTCAGCTGCTCATGCCGGAAGTCACCACCATAGACATGACGAGATGAGGTGTTCTCGAATTGTGTGGGGTAGAAGGAGGACTCAGAAATCATCAGAAGCGGATAATATGCTAGGTTTTCAAACTCCGCTAGAACTAACACATCCAAGATGGAACGGTTCATCGATGCGCTGTCACTGCTGTCAGTATTTCAGTCCTAAAATTGATGGGTGGGTCCAGATAATGGGTATGACAGTCTTCAACAGGCATAGATGCATTTTCGGATTATTTTCAGAGCACTCCACCTGAGATGGCCGCCATCAGAATCTTGATCAGAACCTCCTTTGCAGTGGCGTACAAGCTTGACGGTTGCTTGACTATGTCGAGAAGTTCAAGAATTGCAGATGTTCCATGTACGATGGTCACAGGTTAACCAGCTACGGGTAAGTACGTCGACGCGTTGTTCTGAGCCTCCAAAGCTACCTTTGCAGGCGAGGCGGGATGACCTGCCCCCATTATGCCAGTTTTACCCTTCTTTCATGCTCACCCGTGAAGAGATATCCACGACCTTCATGTCGCGGTTCTCGAGTCACATCCCTCCGATTCCATGCGCTCGCATGGTGCAGCTGTACCATGTAGATCGTCCGCTTACTCAGAATCAGTGACCCACACTCGGCATATGGGGTCGAGATGGTCTAGGAAAGTGGGGGTGGGGGTCTATTAACACAACACTGTCCGCAATGTCATACAGGTAATGTTACACCCTCAACCTCCCCACCGATGGAAGGTATGGAGAGTGTAGTGCCAGGGAAGGTAGAAAGGACGATGGAGGTGGATGGAGAAGATGAAATTGAAGTGATATTTCGAGATCACAGCCGGGGTCACACTCAGCCCAAGAAACAAAGGCAAGAGCGAACAGAAGAACTCCTCATTATAATTTTCGACTGTCTCCCCACTTCAACATCACCTCTCGATCAGTTCCCATTCGCAGTGTGCGGCCCAATGCTCCTGTCACATGTATCAAGACGATGGCGCACCATCATCTCGACTACTCGTTCGATGTAGACACGGGTTCCCATCTTACCCTTTCAATCTGCCCATACCCTTCGATCATTCCTCCATCACTCGTTGCCGGTTCCAATCTCTGTCGCCGTCTATCCATGGCCTCAGGGTCACCCTTACACCCGGCCCAGAGCATTGGCTTACCAGCTCGAGCTTCTTTTTAAGGAAGAGGAAGACCGAGGGCGAATACATGACCTTAGATCGGAGATACTGATCATGTGATCGAAAGATTGGTGGACCAGCATCCTCGTCCTCGGTATCTTGCTTCTTCGATGATGGGCACGCACCTGTGTTGAGGTCGCTCGTATTGGAAGATTCGACAATGAACTACTTCACCAATGTATTGTTTCACGCACCAGAGTCTCACAACGTCGGTTTGGAAATGCTCGAGCTCAGCCGTTGACGGCTTTTGGCTTTCGGTCCCGATTGAGCAGTTTAGTCACGTCATCGCGTCGATTCCCAGCCTTACGGCACTCGAGCTACATGGACCAGTCGTCGTTACGGAGGACAATGAGGTGGGTAGGTTGTTACTGACTTACCTGCGACCAGTCGCCTACAGCCCACCGCGCCCAGTGATGGTGAACGGAGCATATGGTCAATACGTATGTCCCTCGGGCGAATACCACTAGTAAATCAGTACAATACACCCATTTCATCGCGCGAGCGGGTATGGGAACCAACCAAGAATGCACCTCGGCTATGTCTTAATGCGATGGGTGGGTGAGGCGCCTCAATGCTCCAATGGCCGATGGGGTTCAAAAGAAAACGATAGTGCGTTGAATAACTAGATCGCCTGTCCGCCTGAATAAACTAGTCCTTCCGACGCAGCTCTGCACACCACCATATTGGCCGTGACGTCTTGATCGTCACAAATTGTTCCTCAGGAACCAAGTGGTTGGAGGTGGATATTAGACCGTCGAATGAGGATTCTCTTCCATCTTCAGGGAACTGATCAGTCGGTCGATAAGGCGGTAAATAGTTCAAATTCACCTAGGTTCCAACGAAGCCCGGACGTTGACAATGTGGTAGACTCTATACCGACAGGTAAGAGTCCACAGGTAGGGCCCAGAACTTCATGGTCGATGCGTATCCGATGTTGTCCCTTGACGAACATCACACTCGTTTCAAAGATGCAGCCCACTACACGATGACACACCTCGTCAAGTACCCATGCAATGTTCTCGTCCGTGATCGCATACACTTTCTTCCTCGTTCTCCGCAGTTTGTGTAGATACGAAAGGGTGTGCACGGTTTGATCAAGCCTGCCAGATAGCCCTCCGAGGAAGATAATCTCATACTTGAGTCTGAGAGCTTAGACTCGTCGTGCGCAAAGGTAGCAATGAAAGCCTAACCTCGTTCCCTTCGGTGATTTCTTTCTCTTCGAGTGCCCTGACGCACTTCATGAGATCTGTCGATTCTTGGTCCGGGTCGTGAAGGATAGGTACTCCCTACACAGGAGAGAAGCCGTGAGGTCAATAATTGTAAGGCGTCAAATGACAGACCTTCGAGGAGTAGAAATCGCGTACGTCCTGTCGCAAAGAATCTAGATCACCTTTGATCAGATCCGGCATGTACCTAGATATCCATTGGTCAGAGGGTCATGCCACGACATACTCGTCAAGAACACATTCCGCTCACAGATCCCGTAATTGTTGTCCGTTCTCCGTCAGGGCATCCCCCAGCAGATCGTGCAAACGGTTCCCACCTCCGTCGGCACAGCACCTCCAAGAACAAGTTTTCCAGACTGTCTCAAGTAGAGGCAGGGGAAAGGGTTGGTTAAGAATGATCAGCGCTCGGCGGACATCCGCAGTCTTGGGTGTAAGAGGGTTGAGGAATGACGTTCCCCACTCAATGACCTCGGGAGACGATGGACTAGCGAGTTGGCCATACAGGAGCTTGCTGATGTCTGCACCCATGTTGTTCAGAAGGAAAAAGGAGGACGTCCTCACATGAGTTGGAACGCTAAGTGGACTTACCAATATTTATTCCCGCCACTATGATACGCCCGGTTGAGCGTATTATTCTTGGCGTATACCGTGTGGAACGTTCGCTCTCACCTGCGCGTCCACAACAAGCGTCATTTCTCAAGGTATACGTACTGAGCGTCTGTTCTGCTTCTTGAACTTCTCCCGAGTCGCTGCAGAATTTCCTTCTATGCATGAAGGCTCCACAACACTGAAATCTACTACTGTCCTACATGCATACTTATCCGTAGACTGTCCGTCGTCAAACACATATGGGTCCAAGCCGCAAAGATCTGCGACTAACCCAGGATGAAGTAAAAGCGTTGCTTCAGGAGAAGGATGATCAGGTTCTGTGCTTCTTTTCTCCTACATGCTTTGCCCTGCACTCTCATCTCATGTATATCTGTTGGGCCTCTTCGATTTACTAGATAGCCAGCCTGGAGTCCCGATTGGAGGCGTACAGCGCTCGTGCGTCCACCGCTCACATTCGCTTACTCAAAACTATCGATCTCTTGGATGCCTTGCGGGCTCAACATGCGTTGGAAACGTCAGCAGAGGAGCAGGCAAAGATGAAACTTGCACATGAAGTGGACCGTTGGCGGAGCACCGCGAAATCACTGGAGGTCGAAAGAGACGAACTCAAGGACGTGGTGGAAGACTTGATCGAGAAAGGTGAGCAGCGTTCGTCCGTTGGTTCGCGTGGGCTTCAAGTGCTGACGTCTTTACGATTTGGGTTCGGGCAGTACAAATCTCAAATGAATGGAGCTCATGGCCGTGCAGTCGAATGCGAATCACTAAACATGCTGGTTAGTCTGCCTTCTTTCCGCCTCCTTTCCAACCAGATTTGAGCGGCAGTACATAGAGCAGGTCACGGGAGGCATGATCGACGTTGGACCCATCAAGGACAAATGCAACGACGATCTCCTCACATACGCTACCTCTATTGTTGCCAGGCTGCGAACGGAGCTTGAATTTGAGCGCCAATGCCACAACAAGACAGCAGAGGAGGCTAATTTCCGTATCGAGGAGCTCGAAGCTCAAGTCGCAGTCCGCGAGGCCGAGCTCGAAGCCTGTCTCAACTTTCACAATCACAAACAAGATCTCGACACCGATGCTCCGCCCAGCTTTGGGAAATGGAAACCTTGCAGAAAGTTTACCCAGCCGGAGCCCATATCCGATGAAGAGTGCCTTCGTTTTCTGGAGAGCAACAATGCGCGAAATAGATCGCTAGAGCTTGAAATTCGTCATATTGCAGAAAGGGTGAGTTTTGGTAACGTATCCGCATCACAGAGCTTGGTCTCAATTTTGAGCAGCTGGAGCATGCAAAGACGGCACCACCAATTCCAAGCGAACCTCACAAGGAATCTCCTCGAGACTCCCAGTCGCCGGTACCTGAGATCGGACACGATGGTGTCACGAATCCGTCAGGTGCTGCATCAGTCAACCTAACCGCCCCCGCTGCCGATTCTGGTGTAATCAGACAACCAGTGGGTGAAGACTCACTACCTGCCGAATCACCGTCCATTATGTTGTCCATCGCCCACCTTGACAATCGAATACGCTGCATGACCGCTCAAACGGACGTCCTCAAAGCTGAGCGGGCAACGCTCGTTGAAACAGCTGCAAGACAGAGAAGGGCGAGTCGTCTAGAGTTCTTTTCGCTTGTTCTGTCTACTCATTACCCACAGGCCACGACTAGTATGACCATGGATAACTTCTCAGACGTCCTGCGGATCGAAGAGGAATGTGTCCGGTGAGATCCCAGCGATCCTATCCCTCGATTATTTTGACGTCAAGCACCTACAGACTCTCGGCCCAGGTCGACGACCTCCAAGCCCAACTCGACCACACCCGCGCCTCTGCAAGAACGCGGGAGAGAGAGCTCATGCTCGAAATCGAGCAGCGCTTCGCCCAACCTCCCCAGCGTCCCTATCACGTCTACGGTTCGCATCCACTCGAGGAAGACATCGCAGAGGACAGCATGGAGCTCGCGACGCCGCTACAGCCTACGATTACGCTTTCAGCGCGGAGTCCTCTCGCTGCCACTTCTCAACCCTCTGACCCGCTGCTCGTACCGCTCCCGTTCTCACCTGAGCGTGTGTCATCCCCGATCACCTCGCGAAGTCCGGTCCAGCAGGACATACAACGGGTGCACGAGGCGCTTGAAGCCGCGAGGGCCCATCTAGCAGCGAAGGAAACGTTATTGGTACAGCTCCGAGTCGACATGGAAACACTGCGGCGACAGGTGGAGGTGCAACCTGTTGATGGAGGGGAAGAAAGCCAACAAGAACCGTCGACCCGTTGGATCTAGGAAACTTGCTGTCACGGTTTTGGATCGTGACTACCGCTATTTGATATTTGATATTTGATTTCTATCTCATTGCTTATTTCTAGTGCTTGTTGTCTGTGCGTCGTTATACTGTAGCATACGTGATATATCTAAGTCTGGTCGTTTGTGGGTTTGTGGGTCTCGACACGGGTTAACTACTGTGACAGATGAAATACTTGTTCGAGCAGAATGAGAGCAGAATGTCCGTTGCAATTGTAACTTGTAACTTGTAAGTGCCCCATGAACAGGGCGTAATGAGATATCAATAGGTGTATGTTAGTGTGCGTACTTGTTCAAATCATGACCGGATATGCAGCTATGCATATAAATGCCCCACCTATCCATCCCAATAACCCTCGCAACTCAACCACCCCCCGTCCCTACCCCTACCCCCGCACGAGTCATTCATAGCTAAGCTCCACAAACAAATTAGCAGTCATCAACACCACATACGCCATGATCAAGAAAATACCCCATCGCCTCGACAAAAAGTAGCCATTCATCGGGACGACGAACAGCGTCGTCAGCAAGAGCGTCAACAGGCCCACCGTGCTCGTGATCAAGGTAGGTGTGAACTCTAGCTCGTACGCGTGGCCCGTCTGGTTGATCACGTACGACCCGGAGATGCCGACTCCGAGCAGGATGTTGATCATTGGTCCCCCGAAGCAGGCGGAGAAGCCCATGATGGGCGCGAAGACCTGGTAGGGTGGGGTTAGTGCTGGTGAGCGTGGGTTGACGAAAGACGTACCGCAACGCTCATATTGGCGACTAGGTCCGCTAGTGAGTTACCCACCGCGAAGATGGTGAGACCTATGATGGCGTCTGAGAGCCCGAAAATGAGGCCGAATGTCTGAGAGGAAAAGGCATAAGCACGTCTCTAATGGCTGAGTGAGTTAATCGGAATGCTAACCTGGAGAACATTGACGACTTCATCGGCTATGGCCATAATCCATATGATAGCCACAAAGAAACCCATGGAGCACCTCGCCATCCGAGCAGTAAGATGGGAACCCTCGTCAGAAAATACCAGCACGAGCAACGCCACCGCAAACCCCCCAATAGCCGTCCCAGCCAACAACCACCTGATATGTTCAGACCCACCTAAACGCAGCCCGTCAGTCCCAGGATCATCAGAAACGAACAACAAAGGTCACGCACTGAATAACACCCCCACGCAAAACAAGGGGCCGAGTATACACTGAGCAGCCATCAACCATTTATTGAACTTCATCTCGTGGAGGTCTTCTTGGACTTCGTGTTCGGCCATCAACGCTCTCTCCACGCCCTCCTCTTCGAATTCTACGAGGAGCGTCTCCCGTGCCTGATGCCTCTTCTCCTCGTGCGTACCATCGTTGCCATAGGGTATCACGACGACAGGAAGCGTCAGTGTCAACGCCATCACTGCTGGAGCAGCAAACAGAGATACAATCTTCCCCAGGAATGTCTTTGACCTAAATTGATGGAGTGACGGGAACAATATATGCCACGTCCGAGCGAGGACGTGCCATAACCGCTGACATCGGGTTGGGGGAATACGCCGCTCGACCTCCGTAGATGCATCAGACTGACTCGGCGAAGCAGGCGTGTGAGAGATGGAGGGTATCGTAGGGATGGAGAGTGGTGAAACGACCTCTTCGAGTGTACTTGTCGGTCCTGCCTCCTCGTGGTCCCGGTCTCCCAATATCGACGTACGCAACAATCTCGGAGAGCGATCGTTTAGTGGGACACCAAGCGCTGCGTCCCACGGGTCAACTTCAGATGCTCCAGTCCCGTTTGGAGAATGTGAGCCGGAACGGGTGTGACGATGGTAATGACCTCCTGCGAAAGGCGTGACGGGTGTATCAAAGATGTTGAGCGAGGACCCTGCAGCTTGGTTTTGCAAGGAGGCGACGACCTGGCGAAACTCGAGGGCACCGACGAGGGAGAAGGAGGGCATTTGGGTGAGGTGGGAGGGCGTGGTCATCAGGGAGGGTGTGCGGGAGTGGGAGTGGGGGCGTGGAGGGAGCTGGGTTTGCACGCCGAGGCGAGGGATGTTTGGGCTGGAGCTTGCCCGAGCACGTACAGGTATTGGAGATACGAGGGGCACGGTCAAACCGCCGGAAGACGTGGCGGGTGGAGATGCTGAGAAGACAAAGATGAGGAGTAAGAAACGATCAAGGAGGAGCTAGGAGGACTCACGAGTGTCAGTGTAAGGTTCGGTGTAAGGTTCGGCTATGTATGGCTGGACGTCATCCATGTATTCGGCGCGTATGAGGGCCTCGATACGTCGCCGCTTTTCTCTGCGATTCTCCCACCAACTACCGACGATGACCGTGAAAGCATATATGATGTATAACACCACGAGCATGGCGGACTCCCATGGCATGATTTTGCTATCCCGGAGAATCAGAAGCAGCATAGAGACTGCTACGGTGAAGAATCCGACGTCGCGAAGGAATGGGATACGATCGACTCTAAACGGCCGAATGATACACATGGAGCCCACAACGCATGAAACGATGAAGGAAGCAGCGCCCAGCAGCTCACCAAATGCCAAACCACCCGAGTGTGCGCGCATGGCGGAAAAAGTAGAGAAAACGTCTGGACTTGCGTTTCCGAAGGCTAGGAAAGTAACACCAGCGACATTTTCGTCGAGACCGAGGAACTGAGCGATGGTTGCGAGGTTTGGGGTGAAGAAGTCTGAGGCTGAGATGCCCAGTGTGGAGAAGAGGAATAGAAGCCAAACTAGCAGGCCTGTAAAGACGAAGGGTCGAATGGAGTGCTCGGCGCAGAAATATATGTGGAGATAGGGAATAGATAGGAACGTGTCTGATGGTACACACTCTTGACGGACATGTGCACATTGTTGCGATGCCAGGTCAAAAGCAAGTGGTCGACACTGACATGACGGAGAAGGGTTCAGCTTTGTAGAGGATGGCGGCAATAATTGCGCAGCAACATTACCTGGGGGCTTCTGAGTGTCGAGTCATCTGAGAATGCATCGCGTTTCCAGAGAGAGAGTGCGCTGGAATGGTAGTCGTATGATGGCTGCGCATACCTGCCCTGAGACCAGAGAACGCAGTTGATGACGAGACAGACGACAAACAAAGCTTTAGCGTTCGTCAGAGACATTTATGAACTAAAACAGAGAAGCAAGTTTGCACTGAGTTGGCGTGCCAGCTGGTTAAACAACATCCGTTCAGCAGTTTTAAGATGGCCGGGAACGCTAGGTTCTAGCACTGACAAGTCGTGGCACTCGGTACAACAGTCCGACACTCGTTGGAGCAATATACGACTGCTGCTCCCAAATGGAAATCTGGTTTGTCTTATCGCAGCCAGATCGCTTCTATGACCCCCAGTAGTAACCTGCTTCGACAACACCCAGTTACATACAGAAAAATATTTGTAGACATATAGATCGTCTCGTCGTCGGCACATCACAGTGATCTACTGACTTTCATCGACGAGAAATATTGCTTGAGCATTGCACAAGCACCGACCACGGCTCCACGTATTGCCATTGGGGCTCTGCACATTGCCTCGTGTGCATGAGGCGCCAAGAGGCCGGAATGGTTGCGCACATTTCCAAGTCCCCGATCAAAGGCCAGGTGGTCACGCGGATAACTGCCCCGTGGACAAAGTGCGGGTGAATGTGGTCTGGTCCAGGCTGTCAGGCCTTCAGGACCTGCACCATGTGCACAAAAGCACAGACTAGCAATTTGCTAGGTCACTGAGATAAATTTAACAAACGTGAAGGACTGGTAGAACCCATATATCATATCACGGGCGAATTCTTTATCGTCGATGAAATGCATGCGAAGTACTGGCCTGAGCTTCCTGGTTCTAAGCATCGCTCATCTCGTTCGCTGGCGCCTCGAGGCGAACCCGTGAAAACTCACGACGTCGTTGCCGGGTAAAAAAGGAAGCCAGCAGAGTCGTTTGCCAAACTTCCGGGAATGAAAGCAATGCGCCGTAGGGTCCACCCTCAAAGGAATTGATAACGGTAGTGGCCCGTGCGAGGAGTCCTTGACCTCGCGAGCTGCGGGCCGGGTGAAAGAAATAGCGACAGTAGCGCGGTTGTCGTAGTTCAAAGACAGGACGTCGTGAAGATCAACCCTGCATGTCGTTGTCCAAGTGTCTTGAGCCCTTGATCAACAGTTTGGATGATGGTCCCACTGTCAAACCAGGGTGGACATCCGAAAGCCGTCCGAAAAGGATGTTTGTATCCGCCTCACCACCGCGAACATGCTAAAGCATATACCTGTGTCTTGGTGGCATCAATCAGATCTCTGACAGAGCCGTCGCACTAGCCATATTATACCACGATATATCTCCCCACAAAAGCTCTAATATCACCATTATCACCGCCCACCACTTTTTAACTACTACAGCAGTGAGCACCGACACCATACCCAAGAGCCAACCGTGAACACCCAACCTCCAACGATGAAGATCGCTGTCCTCACGTCAGGTGGCGACAGCGCAGGCATGAACGCTGTCGTCCGATCTGTTGTCAAGATTGGTATCCTGAGGTCGGTGTTTCTTCGATAATCGCATCTTCCTGTTCTCACACGGAATCACAAAAATTCCCATACGTCTCTCTCTCGCTGCAACGTGAACGTTCCGATTTTTGAAGAGGGTGCGAGACATGGATCGTACGTGAAGGATACGAAGGACTCGTCCGCGGAAATACCCAGGACTATGTACCATACGAAGCACCTCTTGCAGATCCCATTGCAGCAAAACGTGCACGTGGAGGTGTAAAATCCACAATCTTCGAGAACTTGCGCTTTGGAGACGGAGACCTGCTGCGCGATGGCACCTTGGACCACCCCAATGGACGCAGTCTCAAAGGACGTTACATCGTCCGAGCCGGGTTCGACGATGTGAGGGGATGGTTTGCAGAAGTGCGTAATCCAACTATATGGTACACTAAACCCCGCTAATTCAGTAATGATCTCTAGGGTGGTACCCTCATCGGCACGGCCCGCTGTAAAGCTTTTCGTACCCAGGAAGGACGTTTGGCAGGTGCCCATAATCTCATTAAAGAAGGCATCGACGCTCTTGTAGTCTGCGGAGGTGATGGTTCTCTGACCGGCGCTGACATCTTCCGCGCGGAATGGCCCACTCTCATCGATACCCTACTCGCCCAAGGCTTGATCACGCAAGAGCAACACGCAAAGCACGGACACCTCCGAATCGTCGGACTCGTCGGGTCCATCGACAACGACATGAGCATGACGGATCTGACAATCGGTGCCCCGACGGCGTTGCAAAGGATTTGTGAGGCAATCGATAACATCAATTCGACAGCGGCGTCGCATTCAAGGGCGTTTGTGCTAGAGGTCATGGGGAGACATTGTGGCTGGCTGGCGTTGCTCGCTGGTGTGAGGTAAGTCGGATCCGTCGAAGTGGAGGATACACAAGGTGATAGTGGAATGTTAGCGCCGGGGCGGACTTTATCTTCATCCCTGAGCAGCCACCTCAGGCAAACCCCTGGGAAGACGAGATGTGCGAGGCAATTCAACGCGTAAGCTATGCCCTACATCCTCCCTTGCATCACAGGGCTTATCGTTTCCCAGCACCGTGAAGTCGGCAAACGCAAAACGATCGTGATCGTCGCCGAAGGTGCTCACGATGCTAACCTCCAACCTATCCGCGCAGACTACGTCAAAGATGTCCTCAGCGAGCGTCTGGGGCTCGACACGCGCGTCACGACGCTCGGACACACACAACGCGGTGGCAGACCTTGCGCATTTGATCGTATACTAGTGAGTAGGGGCAAACCTATTCTTGTTGGATGGACTGAAGAATGCTGACAATGTGCACTGCACCTAGCCTACGTTACAGGGCGAGGAGGCCGTCAAGGCCCTATTGGAATCCACCCCAAATACCCCTTCGTACATGATTGGAGTTCGTGAAAACAAAATCACCCGTGTGCCTCTCATGGAGGCTGTCGCAATGGTACGCTTGCAGTACAAAAACCAACATCATTCCTATGCTTAGTAGTTACTTCTCAGACTAAGGCTGTTGCAGACGCAATCGCTGCAAAGGACTTTGCCAAAGCAATGTCCCTGCGTGACCCCGAGTTCTTGCAGAGCTTAGAAAATTTCCTCACTACGTCGACGCTTTACAAAGAGAAACAATTGTCAGCTGATAAGGTTTGTTACTCAGCATCCCGAATGACGAATTCCTCCTGATCATCTATCCAGAGAATGCGAGTTGCAATTATGCAGTAAGACGATGCACCGAACTCGCGTGTCGATATACCCTAACTTTCAATTCAATCACAGCATCGGTGCACCTGCAGGAGGGATGAACGCCGCAACCCGCGCTGCAGTCCGCTACTGCCTTAAACAGGGCCATACCCCACTCGCCGTACACAATGGCTTCCGCGGACTTCTCGACGATCTTATCCATGAGCTCTCCTGGCTTGGTGTCGATGGGTGGACCGCACGCGGCGGTTCCGAACTCGGGACGAATCGTACACTACCCGATGTAGACCTCGGCGCCGTTGCTTCTCGTTTCCAAGAACACAACTTCCACGGATTGGTGCTCATAGGGGGATTCGAAGCGTTCAACGCGTTGTTGATACTTGAGAACGGGAGGAGACACTACCCTTCGTTTAATATCCCCATGGTACATCTCCCTGCGACGATCTCAAACAATGTACCGATGACGGAGTTCAGTTTGGGGAGCGACACCAGTTTGAATGCGCTGGTTGATGCTTGTGACTCGATTAAGCAGAGTGCATCTGCAAGTAGGAATAGGGTGTTTGTGGTTGAGACGCAGGGTGGGAAGTGTGGGTATATTGCGACGATGGGCGCGTTGGCGGTAGGTCTCGGCTTTTTTTGGGTGCTGTTGGAGCTCATCGACCACCGTCCTAAAGACTGGTGCCTCGTTGGTGTACACATCAGAGCAAGGGATGGATCTCGATCTCTTGCGTCAAGACGTCAAGTTCCTCAAGATCCGATATGGTTTAGACGCCAAAGGCAGAAGCGAAGGTCGTCTGGTCATTCGGTACGTCCTCTTTCGCTGCGCGCAATGACCGCAGTGCCTCATTGGCTGACTCTTCGCCCCCCAACCAGAAACGAATGTGCCTCGACTGTATACACGACGGACATGGTGACCAAGATGTTTAAAGAAGAAGGCGGGACCCTCTTCGACTCCCGTTCTGCTTCCCTGGGACACACACTACAGGGCGGTGTACCCTCGCCCATGGACCGGGCACGGGCCGCGCGCCTTTCCCTTCGATGCATGGCTTTCCTCGAGGAACACCACGATAAACTGCAGCTGCAGCCTTCCAGGGTGAAGATTGCCCCTCCGGAGAGCGCTGCTGTGATCACGATCCAAGGAAGTGCGCTAAAATGGGTGCCGGTGCAGGAGATGGTGCAGCATGCGGATATGAAGAATAGGAGGGGGAAGGAGCTTTGGTGGGCTGGGATCAAGGACCTTGTGGAGGCTTTGTCTGGGCGGTCGGAGTTGTTGTGAAGAATGATGAACTTAGAGTGAGTGAATGATATTGTGTGTACTTTATTGAGGATAGAGGCCGTGTGTATGTTGTAGACCATGACTGGATAGATAGCGGATGATACCGTAGTTGGTCAATTCACCTCTCATGACAATGCGTCGGAAAAGTTAGAGCTCTGTGTCATACAAGGATGAATCGATGAGTAGTAAGGTAGACTTTGTAATAATGGTTAGAAGAAAATATTCCCTTCGTCAGTTCTTGCGCCAGGCCATCTTCTGGTACTCCCATGGAGCCATCCTCTTGCAATAACCACACAAGAACGATTGCCTGTGCACCTCCACGTCCTTTGAATCCTTGCTATTGCAGAACGGTGTGCCAGTGAGCATACGGTCCCGGTGCAGAGAGTCGGGTTCTACTCACAATTGCTTGCAAGTGAACAGGCATTCCCAAGGGCGACAAGGATACCGATGGTTATCGCTCCACGAACATTTCTCTGAGCCACAGTCGACAAAGTAGTCGAACCCGGTGGCATAAGAGTATTTGTCGAACTGTGATAACGTCAAGGGTCACCGGGTCTGTGTTGGAAGAATTTAAGGGGGGGGCGTATTGTACACACGTCTCGTCTACCCAACTTTACTATGTCCAGGCATCTGTCACATCTGCATACGGGTACTTGTACTGTGCACATGTTGGGCGGAGTGGGGAGGTAGGTGGTGATGCGTAGTGGGGAGGCTGATGTCTTAGCGCTTTAGCCTCCGAATGAGGTCGGCAGTGCCACAGGACGGAGGCGCTGAGCTATCGGTGACTGTCAGATCCGATGGGAAACAAGAACATATAACAGGCCTGATAAGTATTTCAGCAGTGTCATAAACACCTGCAGCGGGTTCGTGGACATACACAACATACAGTCGTCAAGTCAGTCGCTCGTGGATATCTGAATCACGGTATCGGTATCTGTCCAATCCTGGTGCCACACGTTGCAGGATGCTGGCCCTTGGTAGGCTGTAAGAACACATGAGCGACACCCGACCAGGCTGCACACTAGCTTGCCAGGTTCATCGGAGACCTGGAGCTGAACGGGAGGAACTGACTGACATTATGAACACTTGTGGTCACTGGTGGGTATGTTTTTTTTTACTATGTTTTCGTGATCTTGTTTGACGCGTGATCGGAGTTTGAAGACGGTGGCTGTTGATTTTCCCAGGTGTAGAAGTTGGTTGGACGCGTTTTGAACGTGACTTGCACGTTGTCCTGTTGCTGGGTTATTTCCCCTTGCTCTTACGTCCTAGTCTCCCCCTCGAACAATGCCTCCTACTATGCCACAACGACCAGAATTACCCTACAAACACCAGAATCCTCATATCAAGTCTGGTGCGGTTTTCCCCCCCTTGATATGCTTCTGAAAATATCGCTTACATACTCACACCATATAGTTGACTTGACCAAATTGCCCCCTCTCAAGTATCAGTCCCTCGATCGCGATGGACACGAGGTTTTGGTACGCCTCATTCAACGTGAATAATCTTTCATTTGTCCCCTGACATGCCTTGCAGGTCGGTCGCATGAAAATACCAACGGTAGGCGCTATCGCAGGCTGTGTTCCCCCCATCCTAACTTCCCCGCCCAGCCTTCCGGACACGCCTTCATCCTCCGGCGCTACGATACAGGAGCTATCAGTCTAACTACCATGTTCCGCGCTGCCTTCCCCAGCGCAAGCGACATCGAAGAGCGGAAAGAGACTCAATGGGCCAAAGAAAACTACAACCTCTCCGGTAACAACGGTTCCGGCAAGGAACCCCACATCGTTCGTCTCGCCGGGACATGGATCAGCCCCGCCGTCGCTCTTCTACCCGAATTCGCAGAACGCTATCGGTTGGGCGGGATCATGCAACATGTCGCCAAAGCTACTCCAGACCCATCGGCTACTTATCGTCGGTCCACGACTAAGACGACGCCTAAAGGCGCCCCTCCGTCGTCTCCGGTTGCTAGCCCGACGAAGTCGTTACTTACTCCTGCATC
This sequence comes from Paxillus ammoniavirescens, assembly GCA_014904835.1. Classification (NCBI taxonomy): domain Eukaryota; kingdom Fungi; phylum Basidiomycota; class Agaricomycetes; order Boletales; family Paxillaceae; genus Paxillus; species Paxillus ammoniavirescens. The sequence goes on along the minus strand of MU120928.1, from coordinate 159,258 downwards.
GTCGATGACCATGCCGACTCCTAAACGACGAAGGGAGTCGTCGCCGGCTCCGCCGCCAGCCAACCCTAATCCACCACAATCGAGTTTACCACCGCCCCGTCGGTCTGCTAGGACGAAGAGCCCAGCACCACTCCCGATGCCAATTGCCGTCAAGTCACCGAAAGCTGTGAGAACAGCCCGAGCCGTTCGAGTAGCCGAGGTCACGACTCCCGGAGGATCGGACGAGACAGTCGTAGAAGAAGAAGTAGAGACCATCGAAATTGCGAAGCCCAGCTTGGAGCAGGACGTGGCAGATCAGATGGAATTGATTGAAAGACTGAAAGCCGCACGAGAACCTCCGAAGATGGAGACTGACGGGGCTCCAACGGCGCCAGCTCCTTTGAAGAGAACGAGGGAGGACGAAGAGGAGCAGGAGAAAGGGTTGCAGTTTAAATTTAAGGAGCCAGAGACTGAAGAACGACAGATTATTACCAACAAACGAGTCTCGAGGTTCAAACTAGAACCCAGACAAAAATCGTTTGCATGGGGTGTCGCGGCATTCGCGATCGGAATGGGGGCTGTGTGAGTTGATATCTTTTCGTGGTCCATTTTTCGTGCTCATGTCTTCATAGATCATTCCTGCCAAATTTCTTCTAATAATATGAAACAATCATGTTCTTTTTTTTTTTTTGTTTTCCCAAGTCGCCATCCCGTTGTATCATCCATGGTGTGCTCTCGTACATTGGCGCCATCTCTGTACATCTTACCCGCTCACAAGCGACACCCAACATCCTTATTCTTTCCAGAATTCTAGTTTTCGTGACCTTGTCTTGATGTGTCTCTAACTATCTCTATTGATGGTAGGTTTATTTTTCGAATACATACTTCTGTACATTCCGCCAATAAACTATACAAAAGTTGTGGGGAAACGAGTAGTACTGCTTTTGCGTTGGTGCCAAGCTACGTTGAGGCTTGAGCTCACGGATGACAAACCATCATGCCTTCTTCGTACAATCCTGCAACATAGAGTGTTCCGCTCTCCGAATCCCGCAAGGTTGTCGAGGACGAACTGAATACGGAGCCATTGCTCTGGAACACAGTCTCAACCTCATAGTTCAACGTGGGGGGTAAAAATTCGGACACCGACAAGGGTGCACGCGAGTCATACGTTCTGCCCTTGGCGTCGTTCGCCGATGCAAACTGTGTGGTCTTCGAGATCGGGGAAATAGAGATGGCCCAACTGGGTGCCGTAGCGGCTGTCTCATTCGCCGCTACCGCAACGAGCGAGAGGAAGTGAGGGTGTCCGGTGACGATCAACGAAGCACTATCGTCATACATGATGTTATCCACGAAGAACGGTACAGGCACACGATCTGCAAAACGGAGCACGTTCGTCGTCGTGTTGCGGGCGTAGAAATAGACCTCGGCGCGCGTTGTGGAGGCGAGCGCGACCTGGGACCCGTCTGGAGATAGAGAGACGCCGTTCGCAAAGGGTACACCGAGTGCTGCGAACGTGTGGTGCAGCGTGCCGTCGTCCTCGATCGAGACGTGGGCGAGCCACCCCAGGGGCAGGGCTGCCGTCGTCTCGAAAACCGGGAGCACGCGCCCGAAGGGGTGGGGCAGCCGACGTGTCATTAGGTGGTCGTTGCTGACGTAAAAGGACGTGGCGGACGTTAGTGCGATGGCGTTCGGGGCGACGAAGTAGGGAGAGGAGAGCGTCCGGATGTACGTCGCTTGCTCTGGGCGTGCGGGGTCGATGGTGAATTGTTCGATGGTCGTACGCTCCCGGGCGTGGTTGACGATGAATAGGTTGGAAGGAGTGCCGTTCTCTGAGGGGTAGATGTCCATGCCGAGGGGATGGAAGTCGTGTCCATTGGGGTAATTGTGGAGTGTGACGGGATGCGACGAGCCGTCTGTGGTAGAGTATAACCATAGGTAGCCTCGAGGCTCTGGGTCTCTCAATGGTCCCATGACCGTATTCCACGCTTTGCGATTGGGGTCACATCCGAGGAGGACGTAACGGTTGCTGAGTCTGCCCTCTGCATCACGGTGGTCCCAGAAGGTGATGTCCTCACAGAAATTGATGGTGTGTGCTTTTTCGTCTTTGACGACGGAGCAGTGCTCGCTCCAGTTTCCGCCTACATAGTAGGCATCAGGCAGTGCAGGAACGTTCAGAAAATTATGTTTGGCAACTCGGCCACTGCGGTATAAAAAGGCTGCCTGATCACGACTACTCAGCCCTCGGATCAGAATGAATAGTTTGCGGATTGGAACGTACTAGGAGCACTGCCAGGCCCGTTGTGGCCTTGAAGAGCATCGTAAAGGATGGAGTAGCTGGTGTTGATGTTCCTCCAAGTGACACGATATGCAGAAGATGGAATGAGCGAAAATGAGTATTTGAACGAGACCAACTTTACGTTGTGGTTATACCCCCGATCTTGCGGAAGCCAGGCTCGAATTCGTTAGCATAATGACACAACACCGAGTCACTTCGTGATGGCACCAAATTGCCCCAGTTCGAGTCTCCGTGCCAAACGCCCGGGTTTCTCCAGATCATGAGTTTACTCATGCTCAACTGGGAGGCAACTAGTCGCGTCGTGGTCCTGGACGTCTGAACGCTTGGGTTTCTTCCTTTACTGCGGTTGTGATGGAACTTGATCAGAAAGTCCGAGCTTGGCGCCTTGAAGTTCACATTTTGCATCGAAGGACTAGTACTTATGTATTTTGCACACTGCCCAAGTGCTCGCGATCACTTCAGGTTGCGCCCACTCGGTTTCTGCGGTGATAGTTGCTGCCAGACGGAACGCCCTTGCCTCCGTGCTGCAGTCTTGGCCTGACATCATGACGCTTGGCCGAGTCGCAGTCTTGGCCACTCAGCTTGGCAGAAGGCGAACCAACATCCGCGAAGGTAACCAACCGGCGCCCGTGTCAACCAAGTTAGCAACCACAGCCATCCATAAATATTCGCAAGACCATTGCATAGTTCACGGATTTAGATCTACCCTTCCACGTCCGAATTCATCCATAGTATGCATATGGTTACCCGTATCGGGTTAAGAAAGGTAAAGTGCTGCTGTGCTGTGGACCTCCGACGAAACGCTGATTCACCACAGATTTCCACAGCCAGGTGGATATAAGATGCAAAGGTAGTAACAGGGCTGCAATTGACAGCACATCCTTCCTATCTTCTTCAATTATTCCCCTGTAATCATCCTTAAAACTATCGATCGTCTCCCACATTGGAATTCTGAGGTACGTGCCAACCAGTGTCGAAGGTCCAATCTTCAAACTCACGTAGGCTCGAACAGAATCATGTGTAATTTCGTAGTCCCGATTCGTACTTGCTCCAAGTGCCAGCAGAGAGAACCTCTTTTCCAAGACGGTAGTGCCCGCGACAATGAGAAAGCGGGGACCGATGGGGTTAGTGCCACAGCCCATCTCCCCACCGCCCTCCGACACTGACAAGAGTCCCGCAGTCGTTGGTCTACATGGACCCGGCCCAAGACTGTTATTCGCGTTGGTGTGTCTTTAGCAGCGAACATCCAAAGGCATGCAGCCACTGCTGGCTAACGTGCAAGCACTGGTAAGCTTGGAACCGCTGTTTCAGGAACCTGTGAGAGGCTTATAAACCCTGTTTCATGATTTAGGCATGGCAAGACGAGAGAAATCCAAGGGGGATCTCCGTCGTACGTTTGTCACAGCTGCGCACCTCGCGCGAGACGTCAGCAAGCGTGGAAGCCACCACGACCCGCTCATCATCCAAATGTGCCCAGTCGACCGGTCGGGGCTCATGGGTTTCTGAGCGTAGCAAAGTTTGTCCCTACGCTCACGCGATAACTTGCCTGGTGACATCGACATCGACCGCGTACAATACCATTTGCTTAGGTATATCACCTGGCGTTAATAGATCTTGTAATTCTTGATATGCACGACTGTATTGGATGACTCTGCTCATGCCAGAAAGGCAACTGAAAAAAATAGAGTCATAACAATGTCACATGCTATTGGTACGGATGCGTGAATGGTGCTGCAGTTCAGCCTAGTAGACTAAAACCAGTGACCTACACTTCTGAGATTGGAAGGAGGATGGGTATGGAATGTTGAATGTTGATTAACTCAGAGCTCAAGCGCTCATCTGTGCTGGTCGGGATACATTACGTTATGATCTTATCCATCACTGTGGATGAAGTTCCGTTATGGTATGGACGGGTCGGCATGACCAGCAATTTTGCACAACCATCATGATATAATGATAGTACGCAGTCGGAGCTGTGCGTCGAAGAAAGTGCGAGGCTAGTGAATAGTACAAGTGAGGTAAAAACGATGAACCTACACACCATCATTGTGTACTTCACCGCCTCAGATTCCCTCCTACCTATAAATGGGTTCTTTTAGGTTACAGCCAGTGCAGTTAGTGCGGCTGCACATGGGAACGACAACAGTTGCACACGGTATATGGGCAAGGGGGATATCGCATATAGTCAATGCGTGTTCCATTAAAAAGACACCGGCAGCAGTTGCCAACGAGAAAGGTCCTAGGCTGGAAACCAGGGGGAGAGTGAGTTTATTGACATGAGCACAGAATTCATCTTGAGATGTCGTGTAGTCGAGTATTGGGAAACGGCGTTAAGGACACGCAAACGCAAGGCCTGATGGTCTCCCACGCTGGTAAACGATGTGCGTTAGGAAGTTAAGTAGTGGTGGACTCACCAGGGTGAGGGTACGATTGCCTTCGTAAAGACGAGTCGGAGAAGGAGGTTGTGCCCGAGCCACAGAAAGGCTGAGCAAGCCACGCATCAGGGTCGGGGTAGTCTCCCCTAGACAGACCAAAGAGTCGAAGTAAGACGGTCGTCACTTCTCCACTATGCCACGGAAAAATGAGCGAAACAAAGTCACCGTTCACCAGTATTCGCAACCTTCCTCTGGTCAAAAATAGGTCAACGTGCGTCGATACCCCCATGTGGAATCAGTCGACATCGAACAGGCGGTGAATGGCAGAGAGCTACAGTACCGCTTGCAGTAGATGTTGGAGTAACCCCCACCTCAACATAGGTCGAATGATTAGCATTACGCCAACAGAAAGGATAGCTATCTCGACGTCCGAGTTGGGTGTTTTGGACAGGGGGTTGTCGCAATAGTTCGTCTTGTTGCATGATGTGGAAATCCGTTGGGCGCCGTTGCTGCGACTCGTTGTAATCCGACCCTTCATCGATGCCACCATAAGATGCTCGGAATATCGCTTTATGTCATTTGGAGGACGAGCCATTCATAGTGCTAGAGTCCCACTGGAAGACGAGTCGAAGTTTTGAGTATTCTGTATATATAAATAGCGGCATGGAGTTTTGTTCAGTCACTGAGAAGTTCCGAAATAAGGGGTCACGAACTCGTTATGTCAATCCAGACACAAGGTTAACTTACTATCCTGGCATCTGCTCGACATCCGATGGAGAGTCAATCTATCTTCCGACGGGCCCCACCGCCTTACCAACATGAATGTCCAGTAACCGGGTCGGGGGGTGGGTCACTGGTTCAGGTAGAAAACCGATCCCATATCTTCAAACTTGCTGGGTCCTATCCCTTACCCCTCGGCAAACGTCCTCGTTCGATACATCGCACGAATCGAAGGTTGCGGCGTTGTACGACATGGAGCTGTGGGACCTCCACGAATCCTGGGAGCAGACAGGAACAGCCTGAGATCCACACCTTGCTCTCCGTCGGTAACGCAGATTCGGTTCCGAAAGCAGCCCCATGACGGGGACTATAAGCCATGTGAGTGACAATAAATATCTTCTCTCCAGTGGTCCCAACGGATGATGGACCCTGCGGAACCTCCCATTACCACTTTCGGTTCCGAAGGGATGGATACACAACGCGTTCGAGTACCAATATCACTCACTCGCTTACATCCACTCGCTGGCTGAACACGAAAGGCTCGAACTTGCGCTGCGCTCCAGTAGTCGGAGGGTACTAGGCGAGAACTTCAAAGTAGTAAGTACAGATGCCACTTTAGGAAGGTCATCGTGCTCATTTTGCTCCCACCGCACCTGCGTCCGTGCTTTGGTTCGCCGATGGGCCGACGCCAACGCCAACGCAGACGCCGACGGGCATAGTCCAACGGATGTGATCCTCCGAAGGATGAACAACTGTGGAAGATTCAGGGACCAGTACAAGGGGGGCTATTAGAGTTCTGGACTAAGGATTGGTCCATCCCATTGTGTCGAAGCTGTCAATGAAAGAATTATTGAAGCCCAAAGCTGGCGGAACAGTCATATATATGCCAATGGGCAATGCTAAGTGTTGAAAAATTGGGCTCCAGAGGTCAAAGCTGGTGAGATTATCAGTGAGTTATCTGATACTAACGGACTGACAAAATATAGTGAGCTCCGGAATCCGATACCCCGATGCACAGCCACGGGAGCTTGAAACTTGCACCTCTCCGTGGCTGAGGCAGTCTCGTCGGAGGAAACAATGTGTCTATTAATTATCTGGTGCCCATCATAGAGTCATCAGCATTGTAATTTGTTGTCACTCGACTACTAGCTATCAAACAGCCATGGACCAGTTGACAGTCCTAATGTTGTCCATCAAGTTCGGCGATGCTTCCTACGACTCTCAAGGCCACAGAGCGATATACAGTTGCGTCGTCCTTCCTTTCAACACCCCCCGGTCTCTTACTCACCATTTCCAACATCACAGACCTCCTCTCCTCGCTCGCTCCTTCAGACCCGTCTTCGACGCCCCCGCCCTCGCTTATCTTCTACGCAGCCCGCAACATCCTCTTTCCTTCCTTCATCCTCGGGCAAATTCCGGACTTGCTCAATCTCCTATCCGCTATCGACCTCTACCGTCGATTCTCCGCTCTCAAAGCGGATGAAGCACTCGAGTGGCAGAAGTACTACCAGAATGCTCAGAAGGAAGGAAGACATGACGATGTGCGAACGCTGACAGACAAAGAAGCGAGGAAGCTGAGAGAGTTCGTCGCGAAGAAGGGAGGGCACAGAAAGGAGTATGTCCTCCTCGTGCGCAGCCTTGTTCAGCTCGTGAGGATGTGTTCATGATTATGTATACCCCCGCCTGGCTCATGATATTTGCCACCACAGTATATTTACTACTTATGGACCGCGCCCGAGTCGTGTCTCCTTGGGAAACGGCTCAATGATTTCTTTCCGGGTTCGATAGAGGGCATAGACAAACCCTCGAGCCTTTTGTTCCATGTCGATCTCTCGGACGAAGAAGCAGCGTCGTTTATGCAACTCAAGGACGAATGCCAGAAATGGATGAATTTGGTGGTGGATTGGGAGAGTAGGCGAGAGGCGAGAGGCGAAGAGCAAAGGCACGATTCATCTCTTGCTTTGCCTGAGTTTCCTCCACCCCCTCATTTTTCTTTGGCCCAACCTCGGTTGTCTCCCTATAGGCTGTCGAAAGAGGATATGGACACAAATTATACAGACGATTTCCGAAAGGCATTCCCGCCTCCCTTCGATCCGCTGGAACTAGCGAAAAACGTTGACATTTATATCAAAAAGGTGCAAGACATGGTGTGCAAGCTGCAGGAGTGGTTCGGGCCTGCATCAAATGGCTCGTCGGGAGTTTAGAGCACATAGGGTATGGTACTACAAGGACAGTTGATGTAGGGATGTAATTCTGGTGTATCATTATTCTGTGACTGCAAGCTCCGAGTTGTCTACCTCACACATCCAAGACTATGTATTAATTCCAGTGTGATACTCCAAGTGTCCACAAATGTTGCACCCTCCTCACCCATGTCGCATAGCATTCAGTTTCCTCGAAAACGCCTCCCGACACTGATAATGTGTAACCTCCCCTCTGTCACAAATAACAGTAACAATAAGCAACACCGCATAAACGAACGATCAAAAAAGAAAAGAGTAGACGAACCGAGGAGCGTGTACCGCAATGACACTGTTCCCAAGCCGCTTGTGACACTGTGGGCATCTACAGAAACATCCGATATCAGCTCTAACATCCAATCAAAGGAAGAGGGGAGGAAGAATGAAGCTGAACGAAACAACAGAAAGCGAAGCATTGATGAATCTTCTGGACGCACATCCGACTGTCAGTCACCTTCACCCGCCTCGATTCCAGCACCATCAATTTCCTCTCAACACCCTCGTGCCTCGCTTTATTCACCTCCCTCACAACAGCATTATCAAACACCGGCGCTCTCAATGCTTGGGCTAAAAATGGCTTTACATCTTGGGCGCTCACGAATGGTGGGAGGAGTTGGAGGGTCTCGATGGGGTCGAGCCGGGTGCGGTGGCGGGCGATGAGAGAGAGTGCGGGGGTAAGAAGGTCCGGCGGGTTGGGGATCGTGGGGCGCAGGTAGAGTTTGAGGAGCGTTAGGAAGATCGGTGAGGGTGTTGGAGAGGGGGAGATACGTTTACAGTGCCTGGGTGTTTTGGGTTAAGTGAGTCGGGTGCTCGGAAAAGGAAAGGGAGACTCACTCTTCAGCCTTGGCAAAGTCGCCAAGTTTATAGACATACAGCTCCAGAGCATGTTCGTGCCTGTTCATACGTCCCAGAAGGATCGCGCGTGCTTCGTAAAGGTCTGTGAAGGTTGAGTTAGATGGCACGACACTGGACCAATAATAGGCCCGAAGGGAAGGGGGAGAAGGGTTGTTCTTGCCCACCTTCTGAAAGCAGCCCATACAACCGAGCAGGCCGATAATGTTCCGTCGTATCGATAAACCTCAAAAGCTTCGCATACACTTCCCCGCGTTTCTCTGGTTCAGGTCCAAATAAAATTAACCAGTCAACCCTAACGTTCCTGTGCACGTGAGGAACAAAAGAAGGAAGAAAAGGAACCCACTCTCGTCCCCCCTCTTTCTGGCATTCATCGTAATGCCGAGGTACAGTTCCGTCAACCGGTCATGAAAACTGACGATCGTTTCCTCTCTTTCGTTGACGAGATACTCAAGGTACTGACTGGCTATCTGAGGGTCGATTTTCTCGAGGTAATCTGTGACTGGACCACGAGGGAGCTCGACGTCGTCTGAAGTGAAGATCTACATGGAGAATGTTTGCATCAGGTGTTTTGTGGAGGAGACCTTGGAGTAGGTGGAAGTGCTTGTCACTGACCTTGATAGCCATCTCTCCGTCTTGCTCGAATACCCAACGCGCAGACTCGAAGATTTGATCTAGATATTCTGGCCCCAATTTCTGGAGATAAGAGATGGAAGGATCAAGTTTGTCCCTCATGTCATCTTCCTTCTCGCTTAGCCTGTAACGAGAGGGAAGGTGCAATATACGTGGACGTATGTGTGGAAAATGCGCATACATAGATGAGTATACCCCGTTATCAGCATCAGATACGTCGAAAGTAGGATTAGTACGTACTGTCGAAGTAACTTGAGAGCGTTGGCGTGCATCTTCTTCCCGTTGTACAGAAAAATAAGCTCCGCATATTTCTATTTCCAAAAGGACAGTCTCATTAGCTTTCGCTCTTCTTACCCATCCTATCCCCAAAACCTCCTCAGGGGCCCAAACCGACAACACCAAAGCAAAAGACGACAAAGAATCGAAAGGGCTAAGAGAATCAACACACCTCCCGAGCTCTCAACTCCTCCTCTACTTCCCCCACCTCACACCAATTCGGCAGTCTGCAAAGCGGACCCAACATACTCGGTCTTCCAATCAAATAACTCTTGAACAGCGCGGTATCGACAATCTGCGCTCTTTTCACTAGTTCCTCTTCGCTAAGTTCTGTTAGGGGAACGCCTGAAGGGAGAGCATAGAGAGAGGCGGGGGAGGTGGACGAGAGAGCAGGGAACAGGTGAGATTGGGAGGGAGTTATGTTGTGCGAGGATGACAAAGCGCCAGCGAGTTTGGGGCGGAGAGACGTTAAGTATCGCCAGAGTGTCTCCAGGGAACGTGCGGAGTGGTCTGTGTGACGTGAATGCGCGGATATGGATTCGGCCATGGAAGCCAGATGGAGCGACAAGTCAGACATTCATCATTACCGCAGCTTACCACGGAGAACAAGAAAGGATGGAAGAAAAAAACGCACCAAGTACTTTCCCCTTCTTCCTCCCACTGAGCGACGCGACATCGTCGTCCTTCGAGACCGCAGAAGGTAACAAAGCCCCAAAGCTTGTTTTCGTTCGTGCCCTCATAGAACCTGCCGGAGAAGGCGCCCTCTCAGTGGAGATCGGGAGTTTCTCCCCGCTCCCTCCTCCACTCTCCTTGCTGCCCCCATCGCTCGACTTGGTCGACACCGCATCTTCGCCCTTACCCTTGTCACCCATCAAGGGCTCACTTGTACCCCCTCCCCCACCATTTGAACCGCCGCCACTCAACTCTTCGTTCGCCTTCGCCACCGGTCCCTCAAACAGCGACACCCATTGCTCCGGTCTAACCGCCAACCGCCCAGCCACGCGTTCAGGGTACAAAGCGATGACTTTCGCAGGGTTAATGTCCAGCTCCAAAAAAGTATCGATAGCGGCATCGTATCGCCCAGCTCGGAAGTGGGACACAGCGTTCAGGGCCAGGATGAGGGTGCGTTTGGGGGTTATCGCTGGACCTTGAACTCGCTCGAGAAGGGCCAAAGCGTCTGTGTATGATCCCCTCTCAACTAGTTCATTGATCTGGGCATCCCATTCGCACATGGTGAACCTCCATACGGTGGTCCCTTCTGCCGCCGCGAGCGTCCGGTCGAGAGAGGTAGAAACGAGGAAGAGAGGAGGGAGTGTCTTTGGTGTTGTTATCATTGCTGTCGTGTTGGAGGGTGAGGGCGTAATACAGGTAGTGAGGAGGCGCAGTGAGGTGTTCATGACAGATGTGTTCGAAGAGGCGTTTGGGTAGGTGGAAGGCTGGAAGAAAGGGAAGGCAAAAGTCTGCACTGGGAGCATGTTTATAGATGAGATAATTTGGACGACTGGTGCTGGAATCAAGGATGGTTGTGACTGTCCTTGGACTTGTGTTTGTGTTTGGGGAGACGTGGAAACTGGGGGAGATGAGGAGCTGCTGCTGCCGTCGGAGCCTTCCTCAAAAAGGACTGTACCAGGTGGAAGGATGGAGAATATGTAGGGGTTAACATACGCTGGAGCAGAACAGGGGACGGCGGAGGATTCACCCCGGATTAGATTCAGCGAATGGGAATAAAAGGAGAAGGGACTCACCAATTTCCTCGGGCTGAGTCGGCCAATTGATACTGTTTCCCTTCATCCTCCCATCACCACCAACCACAACGCCCTGGCCTAACAGGACCACGTTCAACATATTCTCAAGCAACGAAACATGCGACTTACTTTCCTTGATAATCACCACCTCCCCATCACCTACTCTCGCCAGCCCGGGTTTCGCGGCCTTCCCCCCAAGGCCGAGACTCATGTAATTTGATAACCCTAGACCCGAAAATGTGCCCATTCCTAAACCTGTCGAAGATGAGGAAGTTGGGACTGGCGCTGGCATCGTAACGTCAACAGTGGTCGAATTCTCCAAGGAGAAGATCGCATGTTCGGTGGGGGAGTATGCGAAGCAGACGTTTGAAGAATCTAGGAAAGCTACTGCGCGTGGGGAGTGAGGAAGCAGTGCTTCCTATTCAGCAAGATACCAGTGGCAGTTGATAAAGTTGGGAGGATGAGCAAACGATGGACGTGGCAGAGAAGGACAGACACGGATCGGGTTACTTACCTTGACTTCCTGAGCTTCACCATCTCTCCACGTATACACAACTACCCTGCGCCGACAGCCCACCACGAGAATTGTCACCATCGTCGGTATCGGTATGGTGTCTACATCAGCAGAATCGAAGCCGCCGGGCCGAGAGGAGTCAGATGCATTGGGAGCATTATGCACGGAAGAATGTATGGCGAATGACAGTGCGCCTTTGGCTTTCGCGAGAGGTGTCGGCGGTGAGAGAGAAGGAAGGGGGTATAGAGTTGGTAGGGATTCTGGGGAGGGGTCGGTCAAGATACGTGTGCAGGACGGTAGGTCCGAGTACTCACCAGAAAGAACGACGAGCGAGTTAATATCCTTTATGTATCCCAACTGATCGATGGCTTTTCGCGATACCGCCTTCTTCATCTCCACGAACCTCATCGTTGGATTTGAGCTCGAGTCTTTCGAGGCAGATCAACCCAGCGCACGAGATCGCACATCCGAGTCTCAACGCACCGCTTGAGAGAGGTGAATGGAAACAAGAACGCACCAGTTCCATCATGCAAGTCATAAATGTGGATATTCCCTGTTGCAGTTCCGATATATAGCCTGTCGCCTGAGAATCTTGCTTTTAAGGAGTCTGAACGTTTCTCATTGTTCAAAGCAAGAATCACCTTGTACGAGTAACGACTCGGGTCGTTCCTTGAATCCGCTGAGCACTGCTGTTGGGGTGTTGAACGGTGCCATTTTATTGTCCCTCACCTTGAATGGAAGGGAACTGAAGGGCACCCCGGGACTCGAAACTTGAAAGAGACAATGTGATGTAGGTAATCCAAATATGGAAATTGAACAAACAAGACCAACAAATGTGGCTGAGCTCCAGGTGACGCGACAAAGGCCCACCGAGATGATGTCCACCCCTTCGAGCTCGAGCGCAGGGTCTGAAACCCCGGAACAGGCCATCGTCGAGACTCCCCAGGAGTCGCCCGAGTCTTCAACACCTGAAAATGAGGAAGGGACGTCAACGCAGGCGATGATCATGGAGGAACGGAGGGTCAAGTTGGAGCGACTTCGTGCTAAGATGGTGAGCTGCTTCGAATTCACGGTCGTAACTCAGGTAACGAGTATACTCTCCCTTTCAGCGAACGTCTACGAACGCAAACCGGAAATCGCTCGTCGAGGAATCCGCGAAGGCCAAGATGACGGCCCGGGACGCCGCACGACTTGAACGACAGAAGAAATTGGCGGAGATGCTGCGATCACAGGCAGAAGCGGAGGAACGTGGCGAGGACGTCGAGCGGTCTAAGAACTGGGAGTGGACAATAGAGGATAACGAGAATTGGGAAAAGAAGAAGGCCCGAAAGGCACGAAGAGCAGACTACGAGTTTCATGGTGCGTCTTCGGGCTTTCTTTACGAAACTATGGGGGGACTTAGGTGCTCACTGAGGATTGCAGACGATGCACACGCCGCAAGGCGGCGATATAAAAAGGATTTAGACCTACTGAAACCTGACCTAGAGGTTTACAACCAACAAAAAGAGCAGGTTCTGGGACTGGCTTCTGGGACGCTTTCACAATCGGGCAGCTCAACCCCGTCAGGCCCATCATCTGCTCTTACTACGTTCGACGTCGCAGGCAGCCAGGTTTGTGTATCTCACGTCTCCAGTTGTGACGTTGATGTGACGCTCGTGGTTCATAGATGGTCCCGACGACAGAACAGCGGATGGCTATGGACAACTTCTACAGAGATGCTAACACCTTGCTGTATGCCGACAACAAGCCTACTGAGGATTCCATCGATCGAGTTGTCGGTAAAATTAACCGAGAGTAAGTGTCTCGTTTGTCCCGACCTCGACCCTTCCTCATTTACTCCCTGCAGCACTGACAAGAAGGCCAAATTCTCTCGCAAGAGACTCAACGAGGAAGAGGGTGATATCACATACATTAACGAACGGAATCGCGTATTCAACAAGAAGGTGCGTAAACCTTACTGTTCCGAAACGTACTCGAAATTTACATCATACTTTTCGTCTTAGATTGCTAGGTACTACGACAAGTACACAGCGGAGATTCGTGCAAGCTTCGAGCGCGGAACCGCCTTATAGACAGATGTTCTGTGGCTATGTATTAGGAACGACGGTCTTCTTACCGTCTATACCGGCCTGCCTACGGGAGACTACTTATGTGTAAACCAAGGTCGAGATTGGTGTACGCTACGTATGTTGCGGCGGTTGACATACATCACCGTCCAGGGTTTACTATGATAATGTACTACTGATTCTGATGTACTACTCCTGCAGCTTGTGTAGTTAATTTCTTTCGGAGTCCAGGACCGCCATCGTGAGTTCTTGACGCGACAAGGACAATAAGCTGGCCCAACACATGCATACATTGAAAACGAGCGTTTGAGAGTCGTTCAATAGAACACAGACGATGGACAAGGACAACAATGTCTATAACGTGTAAATGAAACAATGAGGCTAGCATATATCTACACATGCTACGGTGTGCTGATGCAAGAGACGAGAGACAGGGGGGGACAGAAAAACAGGGATGGGAAAAGTAAAGAAAAGAGAGATGCCAGTGTGCTCTATATATATTGTCCTTGGATCTGCATGAACGACAACGGAAATAACATACATACGTTACACAATAATATACACCTCGCCTCCGGGCTTTTTCGAGGTTTTGGGGTGTGGGAGTCACGAAAATACTGACACCGATGAGTGTGAAGACGACGTCCGAGCATTAAGGTCCCGAAGCACATTCTTCACGATGCGCAACCACGTATTAGCCCGATCGAGCTCGTCGTAAGCACCATCCACGTGCGCACTGATTTTTCTCAGAATAAGTCGGCGTAGCGCCTTCGTGTCCTCATCCTCCTCTTCTCGCGCCGTCACAGCCAACGATACGAGAGAAGAATGTGCAGAAGACGAACGCGACGAAGAGTTGCTGTGCGGAAGTGAAAGGTAGATGGAGTTGGGCGATGGTGACAGCCCGGGGTATGCTGAGGGCGTGGGCGCGTTGGGGGAGAAAGCGAAGATGTCGTCGTACATAGGAGTATATCGGTGGCGGAGATTTTGGACCGTGGCTTGACGTATCTGATGGGCCAGCACCGATCAATTTTGCTGTGATAACTGCAGGTAGTGTTCGGCTTACCTTGACTGTTCGTTTTATTATTCTTTCGGCACGAGAAATAGAATGATTCGCAGTGGAGATCAAGTGGTCAATCTTGAGAAACCGAGTTAATAACCGAACAAGTGATGACCGTTGACATCGGCTTACCCCATGCAAGCATTCATCGATGGTAGACAGGTCCCGACTTGCAGCGGACAAGACAACCCGAACAGATCGAGTCTCGTTCTCGGAAGAGGAACTCGACGACGTGGAGCGCGCACGGCTGTTCTTGGTAGCAACGACGGGCAGCCCTTCTGAATCCGTGACAGTAATGATCGGTTGGGTGATATCTTGCTTCACTTCCCTGCCCACCGCACAGCTGGCTTCATCCAGTTCATAGCATAGCTGAAAACGTAGAGGTTTCCCTGCTACAATCTTCTTTTTCAGCCATGTCTTGAGCTTCGAGGCACCGCTCCTCTCCACCTTCTCATGGCGCTTGCGGCTCTTGAGGAGGCTTTTGAGCTTGGGCTCCTTGGTGGGAACCTTTTCCTCGAGCGAATTTATGGATTCCCGAGTGAAGAGCTCCCGCTCGATTTCGATGAGGTTTGCGAGATGAACTTTGCACACCGACGAATCGGTGGTGATAAAACCATCCAACCAATCAGGCCACGGGACGGTACGAGCACCATTGACAGAGGTAGTTTCGATCGTCTGAGTAGTAAGAGCCTCCGTAAGAACACCAACGTCAGCATATTCTTTCACTTCCTTGTCCTTGGGTAGCGAGGGCTCAGGCTCGACTGCTGTTGACTGCGAGTCTTCGGATCCTCGCGGGGAGCGCTTGTGCATCAGAAGATGAGCGAGTCGGGGAATGTCGTTCCCCCGAAAACGAAGTTGCCCCTCCGCTTCATGTGAGACAACGTTCCACAAGCGGTCAACAGTGTTCAGAGCTTCTCGCATGTCCCGCAGCTCCTTGGCGGCATCGTCAACTTGCCCGCGGAAGTGAGCCAAAATGTCATCGCCTAGTTGGGAGGTCTCCGTGATGACATGTTCGAGATTGTCCAATCCTGCGGGATCGCAGACAAGGTGAGGTGCCATGGAAAAATATTGGAAGTTGTCGAGAAGTTTTTCGGAAGTTGAGATCACGTCGAAGTCGGGCGGGAGGTGGCTTGCTGGCCCAGCGGACTGATGAATAGGAGGGGCGATCGGAGAAACCCAGTCGGTGAAAGACGTGATGGATGACAAGGACGTACAAGTAGTAGGGCGAATGGTGCGATCGGAGAGGGATGACTGGGGTCGGTTGGACTGCGCATCGATGCTAAATGCTGATCGGAAATGTGGTTTCGCCACCTCGAATGCTGTGAACCTATCAAAGTCAAATTAATCAATAAACTCTAGGAGAATGGCAGCCAGCATACCCTCGTGAGTTGCGCATATTCCGGATGGACCCCGTAGGATCACAGTCAAGAAGAGCATACAATACATTGATACATTCGCCATGCTCGGCAGCTACATGAATACAGGTCTCTTCATTCTTGTCTCGTGCAGACAAGGGTGCGCGAAGATCGCGAACGAGGTGTACAGCGAATTGGTATAAATATTGCGCAGAGTCAGGGACGTCGGTTACGCAAGCAAGTCGAGCGAGGCAGTGAAGCGGCGTGTACTGTTCGCCGGTAGTGAAGAGGCTGATGTCGGCGCCAGCGCGATATAGGGCGTCGACGATCTCGATTGAGGGATTTGGTACGGAGACACAGTAATGAATGGCGCTCCATCCTTCGACATCGGGTGCATTTACAAGTATAGGACCGTTGTCGAGAGGTGAAGGTTCGAATGATTGTGGTGAAAACAACAATGAGTAGATTAAGGAAAGATCGGCGGTGAGTACAGCGTGTACAATAGAGTCGGTGATGAGAGCAGCAGATTCAGGGGAAAAGGCAGTGGAAGGTGGCGAGTAAGGCAGCGGAGGAGCGGATGAATACGGTGATAGTTGGTCAATATCGACGCATGAGGGTGCGCAGAGCACTCTCTTGTTCCCGTTCTAACGGAAGCCCGCGTCAGTAGTTCGGACATGAAATCAGTTTGGCAATTTACCTTGCATTCGTCCCAACGATAACAGCGCAATGCATATTCGCACGCCCAGAGAACTCTGGGATGCGGTAATGCAAACTGGAGGGAAGATCGATGATTTCGATCTCTGAGGTCAGGGCGGGCGCCGTGCGTGAGCTGACCAAGATGAAGATGAGACCATGCCTAGATTAGGACAATTTTGCACCCACCAATTGCCGAACGACCTCTGTCCTACAGTCCCGTGCAGCATCTTGGTGACAACAGGTCAGGGAAGAGACGAGCCAAGACTTGAGCGAGCGGACTTACACATTAACGGCGTTGCACCATCCGTGTCCATGCCATCTACGGATACAGCACCCGAGCTGCATTCAAGGAGTAGCTGCACAACCTCAGGCATGTCAAGCCATGCGGCCATGCCCAAAGGAGTCACGTCGTTGATGGAGTCTTGCGGCGCGTTCAGCGTGTAAAGAGAGATATCTGGGTGAGAGACGGCAATACGGAGGACGCTGAGACGGTCCTCGGACATAAACGACGCGTCTGACGCGTCGATAGTCTCCCACCTGGAAATGAGTGGGTTAACGCCGGTGTGCCTGATGATCATGGACTTACCTGTCAGCGGTGAGAGCGCATGTGAGGACAGTGCGGCCAGAGGTGTCAGAGGCATTGATGTCTGCGCCATCGTCGAGAGCGTTTTGTACGGCAGAGGCGTCGCCTTCGGAGGCAGCTTGGAGTAATGCAAAGTTTTCAAAAGAGCGTTGTATACGACTCATCGCAAGTCGTCAATGATCGTAATGATGGATGTTGGAAGGAAGGGGCAGTGGGCGCGTGAAGGGAGCTGAGTGAGTAGATATAACAATCTAGTAGATGCAAGTGTTGTATGTGTCGTGATGAGATCTTGAGAGAGTAAAAACAGACGAGAAGTGGAGGCGTTCTTAGTGATTTTCGATTTGGCGGGCTTCCTTAAGTGTAGTATACGTACAGGCCTGGATAATGTTTGCAACGAGGCAAAAAGAAGAATGCGCATCAGAACACGGATAATGAGAACCCTCCGACTTATCGTACAATCCAAGTTCGCGGTCATACAATGTCGGCGCTGTCCGGTACAACCGATTGGCCTCGAGGTCGCGTAAAAAAAAATAGACCTGCGCGCCCAGGACAATGTGGGCGCTGTCGGTAACCCCACCATTGTCGCTGCTCACACACAACTTGTGCCACAAGGGTACTCCGTCATTGTTATGCTATGCAACTCATCCAAACATCGCTAGTCGCTGGTCAATGCAAGCAGAGAACCAATCAATCCCCGAGGACGACGATAACTGATCCGAGCCAAAATCACACCCTGTCTCGTCCCTCCAACACGTGAAACGCCCAACCCATTCTGTACAAGTGCGATTAAACCGCGCGTTCACCTTCCAGGGCAACTTGAAAGGGCCTACAAATTCCAATGGATAGTCTGGGAAGAAACACTCGACTAAAGCGTGCATGTGAGATGTCAAATAAGTTCCTCGTAAAGCTTATATCTGATGCGGCTGATGGCGATATTATGAGGTACATGTAAGTATGTGATACCAATAACTTCAAACGACACACGAGAAACGAAATGAGATGCGATATAATCGTGATGTGATGATATAAATGAGAGGTGCATGTAATTTGTTAATTCGGCATTCGTATACGAAGAACACTTTGAGCCCGCCAAAAGTAAATAGATAGACTGAAAACGGTCATAGGTAGACTTGGCGACTTGCGCCCACACTGGCAAGTACTGTCTGTGTCCGTGGACGATTCCAGAGCTCGTCGTAATCGAAGTGACCCATCTTCTAATAATACGACTGTGTGAACGATAGGGAGAGTGTGTGGTACCCGCATTTGGCGCAGTGTCCAACACACTTTATAGGAATGCCTCCCGTGACAGCTTCCCCTGACATCGCGTTGACGTAAGTATACGCTGGCAAACAACAACCGTAACAATGCCCACTAACCTTCACTTGTTCAAAGTTTGCTATTGCCCCGTCCAAGTTCCAAGAGTTATTCTCCAGGCAGTCTACAGCGAACTTGACATTCAATCCAGTTCGTTGACATATCTGCAAGATCAGGCCGCGTTGAGGCTCAGCCTGCTCGGATACCACCGCGGAGAAGAGAAGGAAGTAAGTCGTAAGTCGGGCGCTTCACGAAAGGGACGGGAACCGAAAACTCACAAAAGTAGATAAAGCTTCTTGAAGCCGCCCTGGAGCTTGTGGCGGGATTGAGGTTGCTAGTGCCGACTGCTGCTGCGGCAATTGCTTAGATGGTAACGGCTCTCCCGCCTGCACTCTCATCGACCCTGGTCTCCACGCCTCGTGGCTTGAATATGACCGAATGCACCACTGGTCAGATAATATCAGAACATCCCAACCATTTAACTTTGCCCTGCAAATAGAACGCAGTGAGTAAATGTCAAATGAATGCCACAAAGGTGACGAGGGGCAGTGCATACCGAGAGCCAGGTGGGGCGGGGGCCAATACAAAAGCCCTATCGAACGACCGAATTCCCTGAGAAGGCTCTGTAAAAAGTATAAGTGATCAGGGTTCATGACATCACAATAACACACAGCGCCCGTCGATTATAGTTCAATATGGGTAGCCCCGAGATACATGGAAGGAAATCGGGCGCTGATCGCGTCTAACATACCTTCAGTGAATTGCCCGTGCAGCGAGATAAATAGCTTCAGGTTCTCGCCTTGGCCAACGGGCCAAGCATCGATGCAGAACTTCTCTGGCGAATCCGATATCTCATGCTTGGTTTTCGGAAGAGCGGACATGGCCCGCATTGCGGCTTCGCTTCCAAGATGTAAGCTCTTGAAAGCCTTGTCCAAGCCTCCACCGCCCCCTAGCCGATTGAGATTCCTCGAGCCACCGTTAAGCCAGACCGACCACTCCAACTTGCGCTGATTTGGAAGTTGGGTGTGTAACCCTTGTGTCCGAGCACGAGCAGGGATGGTAGTATTGACGGAAAAAGAAAACGTCGCGGACGGATGATAGGCATCCACAAGGGCGGCCCGTTGGTCATCAAATAATGGGAAGTACCTAAAGGCAATTGAACGACCGTGATCAGAAAGGAGATTCCGGCACGACATGAAGAAGGTACGCACCGCACAAGGAAATTACTAATGATGCTCTCCTGGACGCCGGTGATAAACGAGGGTTTCATCTCGTAGGGGAACTTTGTGGCAGTAGGGCGCGTCTCGGTAACGGGCGTAGTTGAAGGTCCAGGTGCATCGAATGCAATTGTTGCAATTGCTTCCTGATCCAACATCACCAGAGAGGGAAATCGGCGAGCCATTTCGCTGAGGAACGCTCAGTAAATTGCTGTACTTCATTTGCACCGTAAAGCCTACCTTTTGTACTTGTCCCCTCTTCCGTTTTTCACCTCGAGCTCCCTCAGCGGGTTGCCCGTCATTATCAACTCCTTCAAATGTTCTAACTTTCCCTTCCTCCCCGAAAGATAATCAATGTCTCGCCAAACTTTCAGATCGTTATTCTGCAAGGAGAGATTGGCGATTTTCGGAAGGTAATGCGCAAGCGGTGATATTATCTGGCCAGAGCCAATATGATTGTTGGCCAAAGAGATCGTTTGAACCTACGAAGAAACTTCAGTAAAAGACATCGACCAGGCCGAAATGGCACATACAGGTGGCTTGAGACCCGCTGCAAACTTGAAGATGACTGAGCTTTCCCTCGCCGTCGACCCTGGCGCCCCTGGTGGCAAAAGACCGTGTTTCGATAACTCTGTGTCGTCCAACATCGACTACGATACCGTCTAAGAATCATGTGCCCTTATCTAAAACCAAGCCACTCACCTCCAGGTTAAGGAACCTTGTCTCAGGATTCCACCTCCTATTCACAAAATCTCTCCAGACGTCAAGAATCTTTACTCCAACGGTGGCCACCCGAGCAGCAGCACCCCGTACTTCGATGGTCTTTACTCTAGCAGTGGCCGCTCGACCACCGCCCCGAGATGACCCTGCTTGATGGTCCTTGAAGGCGTCAATGGGACGAGGGCGGTGAGAGCGAAACTTTGAAGCGCCTTTGCGTCCGCCAGGTCTATCTCCAGAGACGTCCTTCATACGTGTGTCTTTGTCAATGAGGCCCGCACTCTTGAGAGCGCTTGAGGCCAATGCGCGGCTGCCCGAAGCTGGTGTCGGGCTTGAGTACATGTTTGTAGACAGAGTGCTGATGTAAAAAGAATGAAAAGCAGTGGTTGTGGTGGTTGAACAGTGATGGTACGAAGACAAGGAAGCTGAGGAGGTCCAAGCTGTGGACGATGAGTGTGAATGAATCAGGAAGTTGGACGCTGCCGACAAAAGGAAACGTGGCTGTGACAAACCCCTCTTCTTTTGGCAACGTGTGGCGTTAACGCCACAAGTTGTTTGGTCCAGAGGCTTATGCCAAACATTGAAACAAACGTTTTTCTATTATTTTATTCAATAAAAATGTCGATGTACTTATTATTTCGTGACACTGTCACCTTTGCATCACTAAAAACTAACTGAAAACTATTAAAATAATCTAATTTGAAGGGGTACATGAGTGGGGTGGTAACATCTCACACTACGCCCTTGCCAGAAATTAACCGCTCATGTGCATCAATATCCCAGAAGCAAGGAACCGAAAACAAGAAAACATCATTGCGAAAAGAATTGTCCTGCCTGGCAGCTTACTACGTCTCCCTCCGCCCATTAGGCTGGTACATATACTGATGTGTCGTGACGCCATGGCCAAGTGATGGAGGTTTTGACCCGGACGCCAATGGTGGGTTTGGTCGACGGTAATATGCACCGGTGCTCCCTTGTCGCTCTTGTTGTTGCTGTGGCGTAGCGGTCGAGATGACGGGAGAGGTGGCTGCGGCAACGGTTGGCATGGGGTATGGGAAACGTGAAGACGCTGTCGTTTGGTGTTGTTGAGTCTGAGCGTGTCGGATAGCCGGCGACGGCTGACCAGACGTAGCAGGTGTCGAAGGAGCTGGCGAAGCTGATGCTTGAGCGGACTGTGGCGGCGGCGGTGGTGCAGACGTCGGTGTCGGGGTAGGCGCTGGATTATCGGTGCTGGTAGGTGTTGGTGCAGCGGGCGGCGGACGGTCAGAAGACGTCTGACCATCCGTATCACGCCGACGCTTTGTACCCCTTGAGGAAGACTCCTTTAGGCCAAGTGAGGTAGCTTTGATCAGTATCTGGTGCCTGCCGCAACATGTCGTCAGCCAGATACGCAACCCTTGACGGTGAAACAGTACCTCGTCCTAGAGTTGCCCCATTTTTCACAAAGTGCGTCCCACGCGATGTCCCCACTGGCATTCCGATATTCCTCAGCCAACTTTTTGAGCTTTTCGGTCTCTTCATCTGACCAGGCCCCTTGGTTGCCTGCGCTTCCCGACGCTGCCCCTGCTGACCCGCTCGTGCCTGCGGTAGGGGTACTAGGCCCTGCTTGTGGAGCTGTTACGGGCGGAAAAAAACCACCGTACCCTCCATATGCGTAGTACGGGGTTGTAGGATACGCAGGAGTACCATACATACCGGGAACAAATTGCTGCGGCGGTGGGTGTTGGTGCCCCATAGAGACAACGAAAGACTGCGGGTTTGTTATCACAGGAGGGGTTGATTGAGTAGCCGGGGGCGTTTTTCCGTTTGCTGAAGGGGGTGGTGGCGTTGGCTGTGGTTGCTGTGCCGGTATTGATGAGGGATATCCAGGGATGAATGGGTATGGAGGGGGTGGGTGAGCAGTCAATCGAGCAGGGGAGGCAAGCTGCACGAAGACGCGTCGTTTAGCTAGATATCAATCATAGCAGACATGAACCATTACGAGAGTATCACATATCCGCTTAGCTTCATTGAGCATAGTCAAAGGGTCGATCTTGACGGCCGGGCCCATCTGATAGCACTGGGCAATCACAAGCGAGGGTGTGGCTTTCTAGACACCCAAGTGCACCAAGTGCAATTAGCACCTACATAGGCTTTTGACTGGTCATGAGATTAAACTCACCACGAGCTCTTCAGCAGCTCCATAAAACTCAGCACACAAGTTTAGCACGCGCCATTGAAACTCATAATACTGTTGGTTATGTGGGTGCACCTCCCCAGGAGCTGGCGGAGCTGAATACTGATGAAACCCGTGTGTAGCGGTAGCAGGCTTCGGAGCTGCTGTATTCGTGGTGGGTTGCTCTTTGTCGGTCCCGGAAGCACGAATGCGTCTATTTTTTGAACCTCGGGGACGACCCGGCCGTCGTTTGCGCTCGGCAT
Organism: Paxillus ammoniavirescens; assembly: GCA_014904835.1. Taxonomy (NCBI): domain Eukaryota; kingdom Fungi; phylum Basidiomycota; class Agaricomycetes; order Boletales; family Paxillaceae; genus Paxillus; species Paxillus ammoniavirescens. The sequence goes on along the minus strand of MU120928.1, from coordinate 136,208 downwards.
CTTCAGACGCGGGTGGCACCGTTGATTGGGGGGGATTTGGTGGTGTTGGAACAGCACGCTGCTTTCCTGCTGCAGTTGCACTAGGTCCTTGCTGAAAGGTACGACTTGGTTGAGGGTCAGCGGGTAGGTAACGACATTGTAATGTGTATTCATGTATCAGAATACACGCGAAAATAAGCCACCTACCCTGTACTATCTTCACCGTCATCGTCTTCTCTCTCGAGCTGTTCTTCGACAGCGCCCTCCTCATTACCTTCTTCTTCTTCTTCCTCTTCCTCGTATTGAGGTTGGACTATTGGAGGGTTAAGTGCGTGCGAGAGCGGTTGGTAATGCTGAGGATTGTCCATGAAGAGAGGGGGGTCTTGGTAGGGGGATATACCTTGCAGTCACCTGTGTGATGAGGATATGTACTGACTAGATAGATAGTGAATAAAGAATTGCTTCGCTGGGTGTGATCGAATATCTCAGGGTGGGGGTGTTTGTGTTTTCTGTTGGGGTTATGGGTCACGCCATCTGTGGGAAAATAAACATGCTTGAGTCCAGGCTTGAAAATCTTCCGAGGCGTTTACATGTACTGTATACAGCAGCGGCACTTTTCGAATTTCTACATCAGTTTCTAGATGCAAACGATTGCGAAGTGGAGAAGCAGCTTAGACTCCATCGCCCTATTCTTCAAGTTGATGGACTCAAACTCAGCGCTCGGCGACGTGTATCCCACGTAACGTTCTGGCTTGGGAGTTCCAGGCTCGGACACAAAACCAAGCCGTCGTTCACTCCGTCTTTTAGCGCAAAGTAAATACCTCGTCTCCCCTCGTTCTCGTTTCAAAGTTGTATGCGACAGGAACATAATCGCTACTACATACCTCATATGTCTCGCAGAAAATATTTGCGAACGATAGCCATCTGTGCAGCAAGACCTCTTGGTCACCTCGCGTACTCCACGGAGAACGGCGCATGATACGATTCAACGGAGATGGCCCGCAGTCTTTATCCCTCCCGAAATTAAATCACGATGGCATGCCAACACCTTTCGAAGATATGATTCGCAAACTTTGTTGCGATAAGCAGGTAAACTCAAAATCTAGGGAATGAGCCGATGACTCTCCACCCCAAGAGTCTGGCGTTTTTAGCGCTAAGTGGGGAGAATCGGACTCAATACGAAACATAAGAACGTAGGCAAGTGACGTAGGACAAAGTGACGTCAATATGACAATGTTTCTGCCCTCAGCGGTTGCGGCCTGATTGTGAAAACATGGGCTCCGAGGTCAATGGACCTACACCATCAAATGTAACAATCACAAGAGTATTAGAAACATGACGAACTACTCGTCCTCTTCGAAGTCGGAATCACCGAACAAACAGGGACCTTGGTACACGTTATCGGCGTCTACGGTCGCCCAGGCGATAGATCGTGCAGGCTTAGCATGAGCATATTTCGTGGCAGCGATGTCTAATGTGGGTTCGATCGAAGAAGCTTTTTCTGGGGCGTCCACATGAACGCTTCTTTTGGTTTCGGGGGGATGATTTTGGAAGGATTCAGTATCAGGAAACGGAAATGGAGATTGGGCAAGAGGTGGTCGGACAACGGTGTTGGCCAGTGGAATAATTGGAATATCGGCTGTCGTGCCTTCGTCCGCGCTCGGTATGGCCTGGTCCTCGATCACGGGTACTCCAGGAGTACATGCTCTTGATGCGACCCGAAAATCGCCGATCAGCTTGACGTCCGGGGTCGAAGAGGAAGGGCCCATGACGTCAAGGGAACCGCAATCAAAAATGTTCGATTTCCCAGTCGAAATATAGCCTACGCCCTCCCGCCCCTTTGTGAATTCGATTTCGACTGATCCCTCTGCGTGTCGTTGAGGCTCGAGGTTCAGAATTTTACCAATCGTCGCCCAAGGATCAGGATCGGACAGGAGATCAAGAGGGAGGCCCTGTGTTGCAACAAGCTCTGGAACTCCCATGCTCGTCGAAACTTGAACGGAGTCACGTCGAAGTTCGGAGGGAGACGATGACTTGAGTTCGTCCTCGTCTTTCCATGAGAATGCGATATCCCTCGTCGGTTCGACATAGCAAATCGCATGAAATTCGGCTTCGAGTGCCTCTGCGTCCGGAGATGGAGAGAGTATGTAGGATCTGTCGTATTGGTGGGCTCCAGGTATGCGAGCTGAGCGATGGGACGGTGATGTGTCGACCGAATGTGTTGACATCAACTCAGTAGCGTCGTGATATTCCCCGCCAGTGTGAGTTTCTTCCTGAAAACGGTATGACTGCGTCTTAGCGTCAAAGTATCTGAAGCGAAGAGAAGGGGCCAGAGGCGAAGTATCAAAGTCAAGAATCATGTGATCCGACGTCGATGAATCAGAAACACAAGGAGACGACTGAGGGAGCGAAAAGTTGTGTTCTTGAAAGGAATGGTCGGGCAATCTGGACTCGTACGATTGTGGTGTGTGAGGATAGGCATGGATAGAGGGCTGCGGTTCTGCGTATCCGGAGTCATCGAAGGTATTCCAGAGGGCTGCCTCGCAATTTGATAGTGGAGAATGGGGCGTGGAAAGAACCCCCTTCTCAACGGCCTCGGGATCTATGGGATGTTCACAGTTCGTATTTGGAGAGAAGGTTGTACAATCATCATGGAGGGGAGAAGACCGAAACTTTGACTGGCCGATGGCGTTATTCGGTTCTGTGCACTGCAGATCAGAACGTCAGGGAGACTGCAGTGAATAGTTTTAACTATTGTACTTGGGAGTCAGGATAGAAATCTGTTGATCCTCTGACTACCATAGGTCCATGTATGCGTTCATTGTTCGTAGTCTGCTTCAAACCTTGACCTCTGAGTCCGACGAGGTCCGGTCGTCGAAGGATGCGATCAATGGCAGCTCGCATAGAAATGTCTATCTCACCAGGTAAACGAATCGGCAAAGCATGTGAAGAAATTGAAATTCATACGTACGGTCCGAAGTATCTAGCGCTACGAGGATTTTGGACGGATTCCTGCGCCGCTTGTCGTCATTGGGGGATGGGGGCGAGTGCAATCGAACGCTTTCGAAAGCCTGGTTTACAGGAGAGGGAACGTCGTCGACGATATCACGGCGCGCATGCGCCAGGTCTATCTCCGGCAGTACAGACGAGAGCGTCGGTTTGCTGAGGTGGATACGCCGGTCTTCTCTGGTCATACATAGAGCAGCGGCCAGACGCTGCCTTCCAAAGTGGCGCTTCTGAGCACGTCCAGCGGCGTCTTTTGTCCTTGCTCTCGCGGCATTCCTGGGGGATCCAGTGCATGAGATCAATATTGATTGCATGAACAGGCAAATCAGACCTTTTCCCACCCATGTAGTTTGCACCGGCCATTTCCTATGAGGCCTTGATCTGAATATTCTAGAGTTCTAAGACCAACGCCGCGAAAGCCTGCGAGTCCGTAGTCAGCTGTGTCTCTTGCGAAGAGAGAGTCTACTAACTCTAAATTCTAACTTGTCCGACAAGTCATTATGTAATAATGGGCAGTTACTAGTACTAGTAAAGATGCGGATCGGATATTATCGCCAGCCAACTTGAAAGGAGGTAGAACGTCGTAGAGAGTGACAGAGATCTGATGGATGAGGTCAGTGCCAGATGGACAGCAGCGAAGGAAGGAGAAGATGCGTTCCAAGCAATATTGTTATAGGCATACACGACAGGGTATACACGAGTTCTTCAGAAAGATAAGATACGACAGCTCCTTGCATCCAATTTTCATACCCCACGGACAATAGTTCAGGAGGTGTATCCTCATCAAGGGCCTGGAGCACCGTGATGGTAGAACCGTTGATTCCCGTTCTCCAAAAGCCCTACTGACTTGGTATAGTCCGCAGCTTGCTCTTGTACATACTCCGGTGGCGCGTGAGAGCGCATTGCGATGCCTTGCGCACCGAAGTTGACCACTGTCACTTCCTGCCGAAGCAGGGGACTGGCCTTGGGCGCTGTAGTGACAAAACCAGGCGCGTCGAGAGGTTGTAGTTCCATATGATACTACGTATATCAAAGATCACAACATCAATCATAAAGGACGTCTTGGTGTCGAGGAGGAACTAACGTACTCTGATAGTGAACTTGGGGAACAGGGTACTTGGTTTGAAAGATTTCTTCACGTCTACTTCTCCCTGAAAAACACGTTTCCCAGGAGCCGAAGCGTCTTCTGGTGCCCAGAATACACCACGTGCGACATTCTCCAAGAAACAGTTGTCTGTACGTTTTTCAACGTCATCGTTTGTCGCATCGATACCCGTTGCCAACGAGCGAACCATGAGAAGTTTGATGGCCTTTGGAGATGAGAGCAGATCTAGCGCTTGTTCGTCGTCCCCTGTTAAGGTTAGCCAGAGCGGCATGGCGGTTCCTCGGGCGTAGGTTAACTTGGAAAGTGCTTAGCGCCTTATTCTGGGACCCTTGCGGGTCTCGGTCAAGAATAAAACTCACGGGCTTTGCAAAGGCCAGCTACGCAAATGCAAAAAATAGCATCATTGGTCGCTCACGAAGATCAATCACTTACGCCAAACACTACTTCGACCTGCCGTAAGTCGAAAATCTTCCCTTGGATAGTTATGGGTTGAAGGACATGCCAACCGTCGGGATCACCTGTCTGGAAGTAAGAGACAAGTAGTTTTATATTTCGGAGAGGGAGACCTTCTGGACCAACAAGAGGGAGGCCTTCCTTGTACGCCTTCTGAAGCATGCGAGACGGTGGCTCTGGTCGAGTCAAAGGGACATATGCAAAGTTTGTGTGCAGACTGCATGTTTCGTAAGAGATGCAAGCAAGGCTGGAAAGATGATTCGCACATCTGATTAACTCTGAGCGTTCCGCGCTTGACTGTGGCGATAAGCTTATAGTCTAGATACCCAGCACTGGCTCTCTCAGAGAAGGTAGCGGGGAGAGGGAACTTCTTGATAGCCTTCTGGTCTTGGACTTGGACCTCGGTGGGGAGAGCAAGGGAGAATGGCCAGGAATATTTTCCCTTGCCGAACTTGGATACTTTGGAGCCGTCAGGCAAAGGCGTAGAAGGTGTCCAGAGTTCTTTCTCCATCTTGAGGAAGGTGTCTTCCTCTTGACCTACAAGGGTCGCACCAGCCGTGACCTAGGTCGGCATGAGAGAGTATGTAGAGGGGACGGAGGACATCCTGCAGACCTTGATTGTAATAGCCTTGATAGACTCGGACTTGAGCACATCAAGGTCGACTTGACCGGAGATGATGTCGCCCTGGTAGAAGCAAGGCAGAGAGGCAGGATTTGGTGCACGGCTGCTAACGGTGAGAGTCAACCATTTGTATCCCTTGCTATCCTCGAGAGATGATAAGTGCTGCGAGCCGGCTCGAGCAGTATTCGCACTAGATCCCGCCGATTGTGATGGGGGAGGTAGTGGCGGGGAATAGCCTGGCAGCTCGGAGTCCATGTCAACGAGACCTGGGAACGACGCGTTATGATTGAAAGAGGAGAGAAGCTGGTTGTGGTAGTGCCATGATTCACAGTACTAGTCTGGCATCAACTTTATATATAACTACCCTGTGAACTTGAACGCTATCCACTACGCGTGCCAGTGACCCCGCAACCACTTCATGTTCCATCGCTTTCAGTATACATATCGACTTGGTCCAGCTCCTCTTGAAAGTGTAATAATTGTAAACCAAGGATACAAGTTGAAGAAGCGAGGTCAGCGAAAGGCTCCACGCCGTGACAGAGCTCCTCTCGGAAGGATTTGCGGACGGCAGTTAGCTCGTCCCGGCCCATGCCGTCACGGTGCACACGGATGTTCTCGTCGAGTCTGGCGAGGCACCTTCCACGTCCTTCCTCGACTTTGGCTTTGACTCTCAAGCGGATCCGTCGTCCTTGTAGCTCATTGCCTTGCGCGATGACTTTACCTTCTTTCAGACTAGAGCAACACATTAGCGCTTCGAAAGTACAACTCGCCGTTTTCTTGCCGTTCGTTGCTGCCATCTTAAGTTCATGGTAATGCTTTCTGCGGTACGCCCTGTCCTGGTCCTCCTTCTGCGGGTCCGGCTTATCCCGAGCATCAATCCCCAGCTCTAGTAGAATCGACGTGCGCTCGCGAGCCTCATAATTCAGATTCAAGGTCTCCAGCTGTCGCTATTCTTCTTGGGCCTGGTCGAAGTGCGAAGCAAGTTGTGTTTGGTCTGGATGTCAAGAAAACTAGCCATGAGTTGGTTGAGGCTAGGGCGAAGCGGCAAGCTTTTAGAGAGGAATTGTCGTGGGTTGAAACAGGGAGGTGGGGGTGCTGCGACTGTGCTGCTTGTGCTGAGTAGGTTCGTTCCCCTTTCACAAAGTGGGTTGGCTGGTCTTGTGCACCGCGCTTTCAGTCCCCTCCTGTTCTAACATTACGATTCGCATTGCCATCTTGTGGACATCGGGTCCAAACCGTACACAAAGTATGCTCTCCGTATTCTGACCGCTCAAGTACATCACTGGTAACAAACAATTGACAACTAACCCGACAACCCCCGTTCACGCGAACCAGTTCACATTATCGACAGTGACAATGAGATTGCCATTGCCATAAGCAGCATCAGAGCCTTGCCACAACACCAGGTCAGTTGTCTGTCCCGGTAATCAGGTGAAGGTTGTGCTTACCTCCCACCTGACCGCCAGCATTGCAGTAGGTGAATATCCACTGCACGGCAGTCGCAACATCCCGGCTGCGAGAGGGTTCATCAGCTCAATGCATTCTGCCACTCCATGCAAAACTTTACCAAGCCGAAGAGGCGCTGGGTCCGCCGGAGACGTTGGAGCCGCCCACGCCTGCGTCACCGGCAGTGCAAAAAACGATGTTGTCTCCAGTCAATCCGCAGGCATTGTTGCCGATGGAGTTGAGGTAGTTGAAGCAGGCGATGACGTTGTCGACGCTACCGGTGCTGTATGTCTGGCAGACGCTAGTATACCGCTTTTCCAGCTCTGGGTCTAGCTCGGCGCCTGCTGTGCGCTCAGCTGATGAATTGGTGAGCTATCTCCAGTCAATCGAACATGTGGATGGATTTGTGCTTACTGAGGGACGGAGGAGGTCCCATGCCGTATAGACCGGCAGAGGTGAGGTTTAGAGAGGCTAAAGTAGGCATGCCGGGCCCGGGGATCAACTCCGGATAGTCAGGCGTCGTCGCAGGGACTGCCGCAACTGCAGATGCGAGTGCACATAGCGAAGCTGCGAACAAGGGGGATTTGTTGAACATGTTTTCAGTTTCTTGTTGGGGGAATGCTTAGGCTGAGAGTTACTTGTGGGTAGCAATTGTGAAGCTTTTTATCATGATCTGGTCGTCGTTCTGTATGTGGTAAGTGAGCCTTGCACTCAGTTCGTTCGGTGTTGGTCCCGTGGTAGCGCGACCTTGTAAGGTCCAGCGTATTTCCGTCCGTCATCGTGCCTTGTCATGACTAGGATGTGAATAGTTCAGACCACGGACGAATTGATGGTCATTCCAGATATTCGCATGCGCGCATCAGATACAGAAGTCACCACGACGCATGTGTGGCAACTCCGTTCCTTCGTGGCAGCACAGCCTTCCAAAACCCGGTCTATTATGATAACTGGTCATTCCAGATATAATCACAGTCGAACGTTGGGGGCCAGGCCTCGCATGCGCGCAGTTTCCAGGGACATCAGATGCAAAATAGACACTACCACCGTGCGCGGCATGACGAGGGGTTGGTACAGTATACTTAAAGGTCCGTTGATGGTTATATCAAACCCGAATGTTGTCAGATCTTGATCTCCGTTAAGCAGACCGCGGCGCCCAAGTTAAGGTGACCTAGCAGTTGAGCTCGGACGTCGGTCACCATGTAAGCAACTCCCCGCTATGTGATGTATTCCGAAATGGGTTCACCTCGCCGTTAAGACATTTGATGCCATCTTTCTGTTTACCAGACCAGTGGAATATCACCTCGTGGCCCAGTCAGAGTCAGGTAGGGTACACTGAATTTGTTCGACGATGACAAACTGCAACCTACTTAGCCGCTACACTACCTAAGTTAACTGTCGGCGTCAATGGATACACCACAAGGGTAGGAACCTTCTTGCGGAGTCTACGATAGTGATGTTTCAGGCTTTTTTCAGAACGGCGGAGGAGATTAGGGACTTACCACTCTCTTGGATGCGACGCGCGATATTCTCTGCAGTACGTTTATTCAATTTACACCTTTTCACTGGCACTTCCTTCTCGGTCACCGATCAGGGCGTGTTGTTGTCTGGTCGACATCAGCCTTCAACTATCATCCACATGCTCTGAATTAGCCTTACAAACCAGTTGTATTCCATGGAGAATGCTGCCGCAAGGCTCTTCTCTCTGGCCAGCGAATATATGTTGTCCAAGCCTCGTGTGGCAATGATGCAGGCATATCCAATAGACGATAGGATCACATCCACATCACAGAATAGGGGGTAATTGTTTGGGCGACGGCTGTGACTTGGGCTCTCGTCACGTGAAACTGCCTTCACCCTCTTCGCACAACGAGTTGCGTAAGGCGCACAGGAAACGAGCGGACACCTTGATTGAAAAATAGCCCACCGAGCTGCCGCCCTGCCCCACACCCGCATGCCCCTGGTTTCCCGCAGCGCCTTCCGATCGCAGAGAAGCGCAACTTGCTTCTCCTCGGGCTGCGAGCGTTGCACCTTTTTTTCGTGGGCTGTGCACTGTCAGAGGTGGGGTTGTCCGGGACGACGGTAGAGCAGGTGCGGGCGGGCGGTACAATCAGCGAGTCATGAGTCGCATCGACACCGCCTTCGGAATAGCGATTAGTGGTTGGAATTCAGAGATGCAGCAACAATCATGTAATGAATGGGATCAAGGCCCTGCTCGAGTAGTACTGATATTGAGGAAACCCAAATATCGTAGATTGCGCAGGATGTTGCCTACCCCCACGGTGAATCCATCAATATCAACAGTTAACCAAGTTGGGTATTGTGGCTGCTGAGCTGGGTTGTGGCATCATATCAGACAAGTTCACAGTGTACCCCTTACTACTACTATCTTGACTAGAGACGATAATATCCCATTGATCTGGTGGACAGAAAGATGGCATCAAACATCTCAAACGGTGGGGTGAACCCGTCCTGGGATACATGTATATGATGTTACTTACTTTGTGCCCAACATCAGGGATCAATAGCTTCGGTCCGCTCAAGATCAAGACCTAGTAGCACCTGAGCATCGATGAAATCATGAATGGGACCTGGACCGACCGGACGTATGCCACGCATGCACGGTGTACTATGGAATGACCGATGACCATTGATTCGTCCGTGGCCGGAACTATTCACATCCCAATCATGACAAGTGGCACGAGGACGAACGGAAATACAGTGGACCTTGCAAGGCTGCGCTACCACAGGGCCAGCACCGAACGGACTGAGTCCAAGGCTCGCTTACCACAAGGAGGACAACCTCCAGAGTACTATGATCAAAAGCAGGCCATTTTCAGCTGCTACCCACAAGCAACTCTCAGTATTCCCCAAACGAACAACCGAAAAATATGTTTAACAAGTCCTTGTTGTTCGCAGCTTCGCTATGTGCACTCGCATCTGCAGTTGTAGCAGTCCCTGCGACGACCCCTGACTATCCGGAGTTGACCCCCGGGCCCGGCATGCCCACTTTAACTTCTCTGAACCTCACCTCCGCCGATCTATACACCATGGGACCTCCTCCGTCCCTCAGTAAGCACAAATCCATTCACATATTCGATTGACTTGGAGATAACCCACCGATTCACCAGCTGAGCGCACAGCAGGCGCCGAGTTAGATCCAGAGCTTAAAAAGCTATACTAGCGTCTGCCAGACATACAGCACCGCTGGGGTCGACAACGTTATCGCCTGCTTCAACTACCTCAACTCCATCGGCAACAATGCCTGCGGAGTCAGCGGAGACTGCGTCATTTTTTGCACGGCGGGTGACGCAGACATCTCAGGCTCCAACGTATCTGGTGGGCCGAGTGCCTCTTCAGCTTGGTAAGGCTCTAGATGGGTCGTGGTGGAATGTATTGAGTTGATCGACTCTCGCAGCCGGGATGTCGCGACGGCCGTGCAGTGGATATTCACCTACTGCAATGCTGGCGGTCAGGTCGGAGGTGAGCACCACCTTTATATCATTGACGGCATGGATCATTGATCGAGGTTGTGGCAAGGTTCTGACGCTGCTTATGGCAACAGTGATCTCATTGTCGGTGTCGATAATGTGAGTTGGTTCTAGTGAACGGCCCAGGTTGTCAGTTAGCTGTCCAATGTTTGTTACTGGGCATGTACTTTAACGATCAAAATACGGGGAGCGTACTTTGCTTGTGGATTGGCTCCAATATCTACCAGATGGAAAACCGAGTCGTGATGTCAGAATAGAAGGCTACAGCGCAGCCCACAAGGCCAGCTAACTTCAAGTTTGCGACATGGGAATAGACCTAGAAGCACACTCGCAGCCATTTGACAACCCATTGACGACATACTTAGTGGGTCGACCAGAGGGGACGAGCAGTATCAGGCACGCTATGATTCTTAGAACAACATATGTACAGGACATGGTATATTCTGAAAATGGCAGATCAGACTCTCCCACCCGGTGCCAGAGAGACCGTAGAAACCAGCATCCCTACCTCCTTATTTCAACCTACGACGATAGCTCTCCAAAAGCCTCCCGGTTCGCCTCAGCCTCCACAAACTCATCGCATTCAACCCTACTCTTCTTGACATCCACTAAGTACAGGAAGATCGTGCTGATCGTCCCTCTGTCCACAATATACCAAATCAGCGTCGTCACCGCGCCACGGACGTGCAAGAGGGGACATGCAGAGATGACACGTACAGTCCAAAAAGAAAGGCAAACGGCGTGTTGTTGTTATTCCCCGATGCCGTGATAATCGCGGAAGATACGAGGGGACCAATGAATGAGGACGTTTTCCCGATCTGTAAGTGCCCAGTGTCACCTTCACGCTAACTGTGGCGGAAATTCGAAATTGAGGCTTACCACTGAGAAGAGTGCGAAGAAGAGGAACCTGGAACACAGGCCACTCAGAGGTGAACGAGTAGAAAAGTTGTGGCATGAACGTACATTTGAGGAAGCGGTGAAACTTCACTGATCATAGTTTGACTGTATGCATACCATGGACAGACCATAGATCCATAAAACACTTGAAATAACCTATGATTTCGAAGAAGCAAGAATTTGGTTGGGCGAAGTCGACAATGCGGAAGCCAGGATCTTTACCAAATTTCCCAAACATGCTTGAACCCAATTCTATCCGTGTGTATTCCGGCGAGACCCCATACAGTGAGAACCTAGAGTATTTCAATACTAGTAATGGCAGTACACATAATCATCTGAACGTACCAAAATCCAAAAGACATTGAAAGAGAGCATCTACAGTTTCTATAGTAGCCTGACAACAAATTTTGGATGGTGTGACATACTGCCTTAGTCGATATCTTGTATGTTTTCTGTACCAACCAAAACCCACTAAAAACATCCTTAAGATTTGATTGTCCAAAGTGAAAGCAGAAAAGATCGGGCTTACTAGATGCCAAGCGCTTGCATCAGAATGCCAGCAATCAAGAGTAGTGTCAGTTGGAGGGCGGAATACGACACGACGCTGTTTCCACGCTCAGAAAAGGAAATGAAAGAGAAAGTATGTGGTTCGTGCTGCTTACCTGTTTTGTAGAGTAATAATGACTGTGCTGTGCAAGGTAAGTCAACGAGTCCCTCGCTCACAAATTTATCCAACCTACATAGTGGTATTGAGGACGTCTCCCCTGTGAGATACTAGAGTCAATGGATTTGAAGAAAATCAAGTTGAGAAGGACGCACATAAGGAAGTAAAAGATGAGATACAAAAAGGTTTGTTTCAACCGAAGGCACTCCCGGATCGCAATGTAAGTTTGCCGAAATCCAATCGTCAGAAGCGAACTCCCAGGGGGAAGTGACAAGCCAGGGCGACGTTTCTCGATGAAGAACCAAGGTAGAGCGCAAATCACTAATATGGCGACTCTTTCAATCCAACGAAAACCGAACGCCAGATACTGACCACGCACGCCAGACTGCACCTGAGAACGCAAGTAGTGCGCTCATTGCTCTCGTGTTGTTCTCTGTGCTGTCGCCTGCCTTCATCCCTTCCAGAATACCTACCATGATAACAAGGACAAATATTTTGCCAACGGAGGAGACAGCGAATGAGATGTTTGAAACTCGGTTTCTGGATAGAGATTCGAAGGCGGCATGTTCATCCGTGCTGCGGTAGATATTAGAGGACAAAGGATGTAGTATTTTCTACACTTTACTCTTTTGTTCCTTCTTCGACCTCTTTGGCCGATTCCTGAACTTCGGGCAGATGACGGGTTAGACCAGGAAATGCGGCAGTCCAAAAAGTAAGAGCGCCCTGGGGCCGATAAGCTAGCTTCATGCATGTTCGAGCACACCCACCTGATACGTTATCACTGGGGGACCGAACATTAACAGGTCGCGATTTCGCGGGCGAGAACTCACAGCCTAAGACATAGAGGACAACGCCAGCCTGCCATTTGGAAGGATCCGCAACACCAAGCCATGCAAAGGACACAGCGACTGCAGCCAAGGTGAATATTATGGTAATATTTGGCCTTGAGCTATGTCAGGCATTTTCGACAATATCCACGGCATACAATCACCTCCATTGACCATAGTCAGCCCATGCTCCGATAACGAGAAACAGGACGGCTTGTATGGCGAAACTTATGCCATTTGTGAGGAGGACGATGGAATTGACTGTTGAACGTTGAACAGTCAACTGTCAGGTGGCTGAGCTAGGCCCTCTGGTACGAACTGTCCCTGGCCTTTCCAAGAAATTGGAGCACACATGGCGTGCCACTGCTGCACGGCACATAAAATGGAGGTTGAGAGCTGGGGCCATAACCAGCAAGATAGAGCAAGTTCTGAAACTGGGAAGGTCCGAAGTTAAAGCCAGATAAGCCGTTGTTCCCCTAGAAGAGAGGCGTCAGACACACACATCGCTGTGAGCGAATAACGACGTACGACGTAGTAAAGATAGAAAGCCCAAAGTTCGTTGCGTGATGTGGTCAACCCTGTCGATTTCACACTGGGCAGGATAGAGGGAGGTTTGGTGGTCGGCTTCAAAGACTCGAGTTCCACGCCAGGAGTAGTACGAGTCATGGCGGTTCAAGAACAAACGCATGTGTGCGCAGATAAGCGACCAATAAGTATATGCTGGGCACATACTGGCACATTAAGACGCGCCTCATCCAACCTATTTGAGGTCGCTCTACTGCCACCATAATAAGTAGTACGGAAACTCCCGGGTACACCTTCGGCCCACGGAAGGCATTGTTGCCTCGTTCAATCAGTCCTCCAGAGCCTGAAACGGGACAGCCATGTATCGTGCCCTTTCCGTCGGACAACAAGCCGCAGGCAGAGGCTTAATCACGGCAACTCGGAGGGTAAATGTCCTTGATACTTCACGACCGGTCCAAAGGTTTTACTGACAGGCTCGTCACCCCGACAGCGTCTGACCACCACCACCACCACCACCACTCCTCCCAAGAAAGCCAAAAGCATAGTCCGAAGGCTTCTATTCTACTCCGTCACGGCTACCGGAACGTTCTACATCGGAAGCACTTTCGTCTCCTACGAAAACCCGCAGTACCGTCAGCTGTTCACCCAAAATGTTCCTTTCGGTAAAGACCTCGTCGAGTATGGCGAAGAGCATCACTGGGACGACCTTACCGTTCAGAAGGCTGTCATCGCTACTGTCGACTCAGCCAAAACTGTCGCCGACTTCGTCCAGAAGCAGCTAGGATATGCCCCTCCCGAAGGTGCCGATGCAAAGTCAAAGGACACAGCGCATGACGGCAAGAATTCTGTTCTCAGTGAAACAAAAGAACGAGTCAAATCCACGGCCGCTATTCTCAAGACTGCCGTGAACAAGACCAGAGAGGAAGTAACACCAGAGGGGACCGCAAAAGCCACTGCTATTGCAAAACATAGGGCAGCCCAGTTTGCCGATGAGCTAGACGACCTCATTAGAAAAGCGGAAGCTGCACTTGCCGGAAAGCCCATAGACTCCCTTCCCGAAGCTACTACGACTGCCGATACCGCACTTCCACCTCCCAGCGATGTCGAACTCGTCATCGTGTCAGAAAAGCCGGACAAGATCGTTTATGCAGCCCCCCTTCCTATTGGTTTTGAACCACCACCTGGCTTTTCGAGACCAAGCGTATCAAAGCCAGCTCCTGCCCTGTCCCTATCCCCTGCCGATGTGCCCGCCCTGGTACCTCTTCCCCTAGTCGCACCGGCGGTTTTGGAAGTCGCGGTCTCAGAACCTGTTATATCACATCTCGCAGGGACTATCGATAACCTCGCTTCCTACCTCAACTCTAACCCTGCCGCGGCAGAGAAAGCCAAGGACGTTCTCGAAACTGCTAGGAATGATCTGACACAACTTGCTTCGCGCTTCGATCAGGTCAGAGAGGATGAACAACGTCAGCTGGAGGCCAAGCTGGATGAGCAGGCTCGCGAGTACACGACGAAGCTACTGGAGCTGGAGATTGAGGCTCAAGATAAGCTGGATTTGCAGAAGGAGGACTATGAAAAATACGTCGAGGAGGAGAAAGCCAAATACGCACAGGTGTACCGCGAAAAGCTTGACCACGAGATTAAGCTTCAGACGATTTTGCTCAACGAACGGTGAGCAAACTGCGTATTTTGCTTTCAAAGTACTAATACGCTGCTCTAGATTGAAAGAGGAAGTCATCGCCCAAGGCATTGAACTCCAACGACGATGGATCCGCGAAGTCAAAGTCAGAGTCGAGGAAGAACGCGGAGGACGCCTCGCCAGACTTGACGAGCTCGCCACCGATCTCAAACGCCTCGAACGACTGACTCTCGACAACTCTTCATACCTCGACGAGAACATCCGCGTACACGGCATGTGGACTGCTTTACGAGCCATGCACGCTGCTATCGAAGCTCCCGTCCGCAAATCTTTCCGAGAGGAGCTCCGTGTACTCCGACACATCGCGGTAGCCAAGGATGATCCCGTCGCATCTGTTGCCCTTGATGCTTTGGAGAGTTCTGACATCCCCGATGTCGGTGTGGAGCCTTTCGCTGACCTCGCATCGTGGTTCACGACCTCGGTCGCGCCACGCGTGTCTAGCGTCGCTCTCGTTCCGGACCATGATGCTGGCGTTCTTTCTCACCTTGCGTCGCATCTCCTCTCCTCTTTCAGGTTCCAGCGTTATGGATTCATGCCTGGGTCTGACGTGCTCAGTGTCCTGTCCAGGGCAGAGTACTACATGAACGAGAAGGACTTGGACAGCGCAACGCGTGAGCTGAACCAGCTTACGGGTACGGCGAAGGAGCTTCTGCATGATTGGCTGGAAGCTGCACGGAGAAGATTGGAGGTACAGCAAGCTCTAGAGGTAAGACTTTCCCCTTTACAATTCTAAGACGTACCGCGCTGACGACACCGCTTGCCTAGGTTATACAGGCGCAAGCCACGCTCGCTTCTCTACTCGTCGTTTAGATCCACGGATGGTAGCAGTACATAGATTGCAATCTACACGATTTACCCATCTTGTCCTTCATCTCGAAATGTTCCTTACTGGTACTGCTCAATGTGACGGGGGCACCTCCCCAGCAGCATTCAGTGCGCATTCACACATGACCTGAGCACGCCTCACAACCGTTTGTACATTCTCCTGACTCTGACCACCAGGCAACATAGGTCCCCTCGACACCTTGACCAGCCCCGGAAAGATAGTCGCACCCACCCTGTCCACCTCCCCTCTCTCGCTTCTCAAGCACCTCCGGACCAGTTCGATTTGTCTAGCATACAACTGGCTCCCTATCTCGGGTACAAACGAGCGGTAAAATGCATCTGCGGCTGAGCCGGAGGACGGGCTAGACCCGTGGAGTGTGCGCGAGAAGCCGTAGGCTGCGTCAAGGATGGCGATGGCACCCTGAGCCTGTTGAGCGAGCAGCTTGATCAGCATGGGGAGCTGATCGTTGAGAATGCTTGATGTTAGTTCGGGAGAACATGATTCCACTGCTGCCGAGAATGTTTGACGGCGCCAGACACCTGCGACAACGGGATTTCCTGTGCACACACCGACAAGTCGATCAGCCCATGACCGTGAAGGAACGAGAGAACTCACGGGAAAACAGATGCTCGTGTATCCTCGTCAGCTGAACATTCGCATCCGCCGAATTTGTGACCATCAGTACGTTGATAACCTCTGAGCTGATCACTTCAGACATGGCATGCCGAAGAATATTCTGGACCTGCATAGGGGTAGCGCTAACGGGAAGGGGATCACAGGCTCCCGTGAGGTCTCCTATGGCCGCCGCGTACAGATCGTCCAAGCTGGCAGGCGGAGAACGGACAATGTCCGCCGCCCAGCGGTTGATGAGTCGCTCGAGCTGGGAAGCTGCATTCTACCCCAAGCCGCACATGCACGCGCAAAAGACACCCTCAGCACACATACGGATGGGTAAGACGCCGCAGAAACGTGGACATACCTTGATTGAAAAATCGTCCACTGAGCTGCCACCCTGTTTCGTGCTCGCACGTTCCTGGTCGCCGGCGGTACCCTCCAGTAGTGCGATTCGATCGCGGAGCAGTGCAACTTGCTTCTCCTGCTCCTCAAGCTGTTTGCGTTGTTCCTCCACTTTTTCGTGGGCTATGCGCTGTCAGGGGAGGTGGTTGTCCGGGACGGTGGCGCAGCGGCGGGCGGGTGATGCAAATAGACCAGTCGGTTGCATCGATACCGTGATGCCGCAGGGGTGAATGGGTTCGAAATAATAATTAGCAGTCAGCATTCAGAGGAACGTGGGCTCAAAATTCGATCGAATCGTACTTACAAAGTTGGTGAGGGCATAGCGATATTGGTCACCGCTAACCACGTCTACTTGTTGCGGAAGGAAAGACATGCTTTCAAGCAACTGGCGTCGTCCGCTGGTCTCAGTCTGAGGTGGAGGTGCGCGATATTATGTAGTTGGCACAATCTATGATAATTGGGGGGATCAGGCAGACCACCTGCTTGTCACAACAGTGGGAGAGTCAACTAGGAGTCAGCGACTTGGAATAGAATGAGAACTTGAACAGTACCAGTGTCGGGAGGCTCAGAAGCACGCTGTCACTTACCACATAGCTTTTGGGGTGAATTGTACTAAAATTGTGTGTTTTCTATGCAAAACATACATACCTTAAATGTAATTTTTTGGCCCCTGACAAAACTATTGTTTTAATCCTTACCAGGCGATTCTGTGGCACCTAGGGTCTCACTTTGAAGTACCTAGATTCCTTCTGTACGTCCGTGACAGTCCGTCTCGTTCTTGTTCACTGTTATTCAACATTTCTATAAGCATGTTACAAACCCGCTCGGCGTCGAAAAAGCTCCATCCCAACGTTGGCGAGAAGCGCTTGTCTTCAGAGGAGAAGGAAGATGTATCGGACGAGTTCGAAGTTACCCCTGAGCCCCCAAAAAAGCGCTCGAAGGGTGCCCACGCTCACACTAAAGGGACCTCCAGAAAACCTAGACGGCGCGGCAAGCTCGAGATGTTGCCCGAGCTGAATCTTGACGTTTTGTTTCATGTTCGCCGTGTAATTTATCGCCCGGCCTCGTACTGACCAAATCTGATAGATATTCACCTTTTTGCGTCCCATGGACCTCCTTAATTTGGCACATACGACTAAGGCATTCAGGCGACTTCTTATGCAGAAGTCTTTGGCGTTTGTCTGGGCAGCTGCACGGAGGCAGATAGAACAGGATTTCCCTGACTGCCCGCCTGACTTGAGCGAGCCACAGTACGCAAACTTAGCCTTTTATCCACATTGCCACGTAAGTGCTATCATATTGCTGGGTATATTCGTCCTGACACGTTAACTTAGAACTGCGGGAGAATTGTGCGGAAGATTTACTGGCAGTTGCGGCGGCGTTATTGTCTGGCATGCAGAAAGACACGGTATGTTTCTATTTTCTGGGTATTTGATATTCACAAATATCATCGCGTAATAGCCTGAACTCGAGGTTTGGGATTCTTTACCCCTTGTATGTGTTGCCCACGGAAGTACTGAAAATCAATTCAAGTAGGTAAATCTCCTCTCAGGCACCCTGTGACTATAGTGTTAACCCCTCAAAGCACGCTCGGAACGTGTTGTAGACGTCGAGCAACATGATAAATTACTCAAAGAGTACACTAAGCTTTCCATGGACAAGAGGGACGAATTTGTATCTCAGAGGCGAAAATTGTTGTCTGATATCAACCAGGTTCATATCTCCTGACTGTCCGCTCGAAAACTAATAATTTTATCTTATTCATAGCACGCTACACAATGTGAGGCATGGATCGATCGCGTCGACGCTGCACGCAAGTGTGAGCTGATGAAGGCACAGGCTGCGCGGGAAGAAAGGTCCGTGGTTTCACGGCGACTGCGGGAGGCCATACATGATACTTCCATAGCATAATGTCTCGCCTGAAGGACATTGGCTATGAGGCTGAGATCGACTACTTTGGTAGCGGCTCTATTACGTCAGGACGAGATGCTATCTTCAAAAGCCCAAAGCAGCTCACGGAACGAGGTATCATCTATGTTGGTCACTCCATCGTTCATCGATTGACCGCGGCATCTCCAGAAT
Source organism: Paxillus ammoniavirescens (assembly GCA_014904835.1). NCBI lineage: Eukaryota > Fungi > Basidiomycota > Agaricomycetes > Boletales > Paxillaceae > Paxillus > Paxillus ammoniavirescens. The sequence goes on along the minus strand of MU120928.1, from coordinate 117,572 downwards.
GGCAAAACTTTCGCCCGAAACTGATAGAACTGATGGATGAGATGAGAAAAGAAAGGATGGAAACAGAAGTATATCCTCCCCGGAGGAATCTCCTGACCATCCTTTACTATGATTATGTCGAAAACCCTGCACCCACCGGTGCAGTCGTTGACTTACTTCCATCTCTGGATGACGTGGCTAAATTCGTACCTTTCGACACGATCATCAAGCTCCCGGAGAATGTAAAAGTGGACAACGCGACATTCAAGCCTGCTTTTGATCAACTCCCTACACTGGCCGGGGAATGGAAGGCTCGTATTGAGGCGCAGCTTGCGTCTTTCGTCAATATTCCTGCGAACCTCTTAGCTGCAGAAGCACCTACCGACGGCCACGAGCAAGAGCGCGAGTCCAGCGTAGAGCGTCTCAAACTGGCCAGTGCCGTGTTTGAAGTGAAGTCGGGGTTATCGCGCGGAGAACTTCTTGCCTATCCTGATATTTTGGCTCACCCAGTCTTTGACAACCTTCTTCCAGGGCCCATGTTCTACACCAAGGCTATGCGAGTGTGGTCGCTGTTTGACAGCCATGGGACTAGTGTCGTGGAGCTGTTCGGTGGAGCTTCACATGTGGTTCGACTGTGCGGTTTGGACCCGCAGACAGCGACGGTGGATGATATGGACCGACGAAACCCTCGGTTGATATGTAGACAGTGCAATCACGGTTCGAAAACGTTGGGAGTTTATACGTGGAAAAATGCGGTGAGTTGCTTGGAAATTTCACGATGTTTGCGGCGCTCATGATCGAATAGATTCGACATATCAAGTGGCATCTTGATCGGATACCGTACGATCCAACGGAGGAGGAACAACGTTGGGAACTTCTTGCCGACACCCTCGTGCCCATGGTTGAAGCGTTGGAAGAACCCACCGTTTTCGTTCCACGCGGTTGTAACTCAGAGGTCTGCTGTGCCCTGTGTCAACGTTATGTCGGTGCGCCAAGATTCTCGCTGCCGCCCAGCCAGCGTGATCCCGAAGAATGCTCCTTTGAGACGGAGGAAGCTGAGACGGAGGAAGAGCGCACCCCCTGTGAGTTGGAGAAACACCTCTTCAACGTGTGAGCATCACCGTGCCATTTTCTTGGCTGTGTTTTGACTTTTTTAATTCACACCCGTACAGACACCATATCGAGCGGACTCCGCTGATAGACAGTGTGCATTACCTTCACCCCGAACCCAGTGTAACGCACACCGTGACCAAGGTCTTCATGATGAAAAGGGGGGATGTGGTTTCTTTTAAGGCGGAGAAGACGCGGTGATCTTATCAAATGATTTTGTGAAAACCTTCTTCTTACAAGCTCTTGTTTATCTTGTTGGCGTCACCCGTTTGGAATTATGTGACAACTTGTCTCTTACTTGTCAGACAGACGAGCCCGGCACTTGGAATCAACACATCGAAACCCCTCAGAATGTCTTCGAGATATAGCTGCTGTGGCAGAAAGCGACACTTGCCAACCCCGGTGCACAAGGTATGCCAGCCATGTACCCTCATGCCCCCAGGAGTACCTACAAGAGCAAGCTGCGGACTATATCCGGTCAGTGGGGCTGTTTGAGAATGGGAATCAACGATTCTACCATCATGGCGGCCTCGATGGCGGGGAGGTGTCACAAGGCTACGTTTCTTGGGATATGAAATTTGGATGTAAGAATTATTTTTTTTGGGTTGGCGAACCCACAGATGCCCTAGGTATCATCTATGCCCATGAATAATATCGCTTCGAACGTGTCGTCTCCTTTCTTCGTTGGTGTCCCTCTAGCATCAACCCCATCCGTCAAGTCCTTATCACTCTCCGGGACGTTCCACGCCATTGATTCTGGCCGGCGATACGCAACGAAAATGAACGTTCGTTCTGCATGGTCGTCAGCTCCAAACTGCATCCAAGGTCCTGAGCTATCCGAGTCGTCGTCCCTAGCAGCGGACCCGACTGGGAGGATCCTGCGGCGGGCTAGAACAGGTTGGAACGAGAACCAAAGACCAAATGCAGTCCAGAATGGTGCTTCCATCTGGAGACTGCGGATCTTGTAGGATATTATGAGTTTGATGGGAGGGGAGGAGGGCGGGGGTGCATAAGGTGGAGAGGTCAGGTGTATGAGGGTTCGGAGGAGTGGGCCGAAGAGCCCTGGAAAATAGACCTACTTAGGTGAGCGTGACGAGTATTTGGGTAGGACAAGGTATTTACGAGGTCGCTGCAGATGATATGCGTGAGCCGGCGGGACTCGTTCACGTCGGTGTATCGGCAGTCTTGAGAGAGCCCAAATTCTTTGGCGAGGGACATTGCATGGTCAAGGTTTCCCCATGCCAATGGTCTCACAAACAAAATACCTTCCTTCGTATGGGTACCATTGTCAGTAGCCCGAGTAGGCGGTGTCCTTACGCCAAGGTTCTGGTTCAGGAGCGGGCATACGTCTGGAAGATCCGTAGCGACGATGAATCCCCCGGAACTGGGATGCATCTCCCGGGCTATCCGCGCGGTAACGGCCCCCGTCCCTGATCCTAGCTCAATGGCCACAAACGGCGCTTCTTCAAGCCCACGCGGATCATCTACAAATGGCGGAATGAACTCAAGCGGGCTATCGGAGCTGGCGTAGCTAGCCATAGCATGCGCACTTTCCCTAGCATGTTTGTTTTGTCATTTCACCACGATGTCGCGTGAATCGTGAAGCTGTTGATATTCACCAGATCCTGCCTGCGATACCGTATTTTAAGATCGCTTCTCGTTGGGCTTCTATGCCGAACGCGCCATTATGGTCTTTGTCGTGGGGTCCTTGTGATAAGAATAAAATGTTGTGAAAGCTTTGGTTGGGAGTTATAGAAAGATTTTTGGGAAAGTTGGGATGGGGCGATCTGGACATCGCCGAGGAGTGTAAGTAGGTATGATGATTCGGCACTAAGTAGTGAATCTCACAAGGGGTTTATTTGCGCTTGTTAGAATCTAAAGCTTTCCTTTCGAATCGGGTAGTCGTCGTAATAAAGGCTGCTTACACAATACGCCCGTTTGGGTGCTCGTCTGCCGAAGTAAAGGTTGCTTGTTCGGAACACCCCAGACTGAGCCGCTGGATAAACCTAAAGCATCACGACGATGAACCCAGCCATCCAGGTTCCTCAAGACCTGGAAGAGCAAGATATAGGGCTGTACTACCCATCCCGCCGGAGCTCTCTCTCACTCTCTGATACGGAAGCCTCGGGTTCTACTTCCCGCCAAGCCTCTCAAGCACATCTCGAAATACCGTTACCTACTCAACACCTTCCCAGCTCGATGAAATCACCATCGCTGTCCAATTTTTCCGAAGTGCAGCAAGAGAGGCGTCTGTCCACACATAGGACCATCTCGCGGTCAAAGACTCTCCCTCAGCTGGCCTCGAATGTAACACGACATGAAAACGGAAGCACAGACATAGACGTCCCTTCTTTTGACTTCCCTCGAGAAAAAGGGCTCAGAATGCGAGAATGGATTTTTGCGTTCGTTGTCGGTGAGACAATAATTATTGCCTTGATAAATATCACGAGTTCGAAAGAGCAAACTTCTGGCATTCAGTTCAATTTGACCTCGACCTTGGTCCCGTCGTGCGAGCTGTACATCCTCCGGTGTATTTATCGCCTTCTGAGAGAGAAAATATGTTTGTCGTCCATGGGTTATACTTTTTTTCGTTCAGGTGGTGTGCTGACATGGTTTTGAAGAGCGTTCTCGTCGTTTCCTGATTCGTTACAATTCGAGCAAGGGACTGAAATCCATTCGTTCAGAATTAGAGTATACCCAAAGTCTCCAGAAGAGGTTCTATCAGATCATTTGGAACAAAGACCACAACCGCTCGATGGGTTCTTGTACGGCTTCTCCCATTTCTGTCAAAAGAGAGATTCTACTTCGAAACGCGGCTACCATCAGGTACGCCAACATGGAGTGTAAAAAAATTGAGAAATTGACACCATTATCAGTCATCGTTGGTGTTACTGACCCAACACCAATATCCCGCATTATTTACATGTGTAGTCTCAAAGCTTGGACTGCTGTTTCAGAGCCATGGGGTCACGATGCTCGAAACGGCATGTCATAACATCGCTAGCTGGTACGCCATTTTCAAGATTCTTCATTTATCGCCATCGCTAAGCCTTCGATGTCGAAGGAAGGCAAAGCCCATTGCCGGGTTCGACCATCGAACTAGGTTTCCTAGGTTCAGTACTTCACGTCGAGTTGCCTCTCAGCTCCGACAGCCAACAACTAACCGAAACGGGTTCTTTCAACGAAAAATTCGATCCCGCGATGCATGTCAGTCCGCCAGTTTGTTTATAAGTTTCAGCTGACTAACGGGTTCACGGCGTATGTATAGTTGCTGGCATCCTCCGTATCGTTCGACCCTCCGCCCATAAACCTCTTCGAGGCGTCATTGTCACATCTGTGGTCCTTGTGGGAATGTCTAGTCTTGTGCGAGCCGATCCTGGTGTATGGTCCTTCCCCATCGATGACCAGTCAGGCTATTTGGTGGCTCCGTGATCTCATACGTCCCGTACGTTATCTCGGGCATTGCTTGATCTACGCTCTCAATATTCTAAATCCATCCTTATTGACGCGGCTGGCCCAGATCCCCTTGGCTGGGGATATCCGCCCTTATTTCACCATTCATGATAAAGACCATTCATTTTTGGTAAATAAAGCTCCTCCAAAGGCAGGTTTGGTCATCGGCGTTACAAACCCATTTTTCGAAAAATCGTGTGCGCATTGGCCGCACGTCCTCAGCGTAGGACGAACGTCGAAGTGAGTGAATAACTGTTTTCAATGTGGTGTAATATCACGGACGCCTGTCAGCCTGCGTAAGGGAACTACCACGGTTGTTGCGGGCCCCAGTCCAGGGTGGACAACGAAAACGCACCGGCGGCATATTTCCAAAGACCGGCAATTGCTCAAGTACCTGGAGAAAGCCTGTGTGGGGAATGAGGGAGAGAGTACGTAAAAGCACCCCGCACAACAAATAGACGATGACACTGACATATTTGCTCTCGGGCGCAGAAATCAGAGCTTCGCTAGACGTGCGGAGACATTTTTGTTCTCGGACGAACGCTGTCTTGGTCCCTCTCAACCGGTATTTGAACACACTTATACCGCCGCCTTCGGAATACAGTGCGGGGTCGGGCCTTCCTCGCCAACTCAGGCCGTTTAGTTCGACCGACTTTTTTGCGTCGCTGAAATCGAGTCCGTCGGCGTTGCCATTCAAGTCGTCATCCAAGCAACGGGGGTTTTATGATAGGTGGCTGAAGTCACCCGCGTTCGGGCTATGGTTGGCACGTCAAGAAGAGGTGATTCACAAGGCGCTTTCCGAGAAAAGATGAGAACACACCGAGGTTTTCTACTGTGTTGTCGAATGATAGATTACTATCCCATATAGTACACAATCTTGGCTCCAAGCGTTACATTTTCCTTTTATCCAACTTGAAGTCCGCGCAAGAAATTGCTTGGTGCCACAGAACTGCAAACAGAAACAAACAAATACAACGAACGCGAACTGTCACACTTCGCCACTTTCTCTTCATTCACTACCCCCACGTCGACCCGCAACCTCGGCCTTCCTTCTGGCTCACGGATTCCTATTCTCCTCACGAAGGAGTTGTCGTCGGAGTCTACTGTGTTGTCCTCTACGGAACTGTATAAACGAACGGAAGAGGTGCCGCTTTAGTCACTCTCACTGTATCCATACCTAATCATGTAAGAAACTCTTCCGTCTTTGTGTGTCATTGATCTTGTAGTGAACAGAAACAATCTTCTTTTCCCCCTGTGTATGCGCCGAGCTCTCTCCTTTTGTCGTTGCTCTTTTTTTTGTCCTTGTTGTCTGTCATCATGTGCACGTCGGTACTCAACCTCCTGTCATTTCTGTCCTCTCTTTTCCAGTTCAACACGAGTTTTCCATTGCCTCCTCGCTCGAAATCTGCTTTTTGAGTCATGGCTGAGGACGATTTTGACATCTATGGCGAAGACGATGGTTTTGTGTCCACCAAGACTGAGGAGGTAGGTAACATTGTTATCCTAAGCGCATATATGCACCGTTTCACTAACTTTTGGTGGGGGTGGACGACCCGTAATCTTGCAAAGACTGACGCGTTCCAGGATGAAGTAGAGGTCGAAGAACCCGTCGAAGCTGTGAGCACCGCAGTCGAACCTCACACAGGTGAAAAGCGACCTCGAGCAGACGAAGACGAAGAAATGAACGCTCCAGTTCCTCCAAGCTCCGCCGAACAATCGCGTGCCCAATCAACCACGACGAATTCTTCTCGAGCAACGCAAGCAAAATCGGAGACAGCAGACGTCTCATTGAATGGTGGCTACCACCCTGTCGCAAAGGGTGGTGCACATACGGGCGGTGGAGTTGGTGACCCTTCAATGTCGGGCTATGATGCGTTGTATATTGGGGATCTACAATGGGTCCGTCATTTGTCCTGTCGATTAGTCCTGCGTGCAATTGGTTCTCAGTGTCTTGTCATTTTTTTCGGTCTTCTACAGTGGACGACAGATGAAGACTTGCGACAAGTCGCTTTGAATATTGGGGTGACCATTGATCACCGGGACATCACGTTTTCCGAACATAAAGTGAATGGCAAGAGCAAGGGGTGAGATTGATGCAAACTAGGTTTGTACCGTCCAAGATTTGACATCTCTTGCAGCGTTGCCTATGTAGAGTGCGGTGGTTTCGAAAATGCCAACACCCTCAAGACCTGGTTTGATAACAAGTTTGTCGTTCATTTTCCGCGTCTCTTGCTCGATTGCTGAAACGAACCGATTCTTTCTAGCGACTTCCAAAATAGACGTGCAACAGCAACACTCACCTCATCTTCACAGGGAAATCCGTTCCGGACACTTCCCAAAGGTAACGTATTCGCACCTATGAGGAAGTGCTGCCTGCTTGACAAAGAACAGAACCCCCGCCACGCGAACAACAACGACAGCAGGGTACACCGATACCCACTGGTGGTACTGGTATGGGTCGTGGCGGAGGCACCTACCGCGGCGGCGGGGCTCAAATGGGGGGTGGGATGATGGGCGGAGGTATGCAACGTGGAGGAAGTATCATGGGGGGCGGAATGATGCGTGGCGGCATGCCAGGTATGATGGGTAACATGGGCAACATGGGTAACATGGCTATGGCCAACATGGGCATGGGGGCTATGGGGGCTATGGCCATGGGGAACATGGGAATGGGCGGTTTCGGCGGGGGTATGGGTGGTGGTATGAACCAGGGCTTTGTGGGAGGCGGGGGAGGACGAGGGGGGATGATTCCTCAGGGTCCCAGAGGAAGTGGTATGATGGTTGGGGGTGGTGGACGCGGCGGCATGGGTATGAGCTTTTAGTGGCTTCCTTGTTCATGACTTTGTTTTTCTTACTGGCACCTCTCTCCGATGTACTTGTATAGGTGTGGGAATGATGGCCGGTGGCGGGCGCGGTGGATTTGGCATGCAAGGGCACTTCAATCCGGCGTTCATGCAAGGCGGTCAAGGCGGCCAGTTTCCTCAAGCCAAGCGGTTCCGAGCAGATGACGGTAGCTGAAACAGACGTCTGACGAAGGTCCCTCACCTCTCCCGGTTCACGGTTCAGTCATCAGTTCGGACCCATCCTTTAAGCTTTAGCTCTTGCTGTTTATTGTCGTCTGCTATCCCATGTCTGTTATCTATTCATGTAACGTATCACTCCCCTCTAACTTAACACGCATCGGGGGTCGGTAGACCATGCTCGATGCAACAAGCACGTACGAGAAAGTCGAACTAAGCAAATACAGTGTGGTGAGACATATGAACATGATTGTTATCCAGACAAGGTGGGTGATGGGTTGTGCATATCCTATAGTTGGTCGCATCTAGATACTTGGAAGGGGGGGTAATCGTGAGTGCATACAAGCTTAATGTCAACGCGGCAGGTATTCAGTGAAGACAAAGTCCTTCAAGAAAAGGGAGGAAATGAAAACAACAGAAAAACATGTTAATAGTTTATTGGTATAGGCCTGTGAGTTACCATGAGCTGGGATGTGTCGTCCTTGGTTCAAAAATTATAGGCCTTGTCGTTCCCGTTCCCGCTTTCTCCTGCGCTTCTCTTCTTCGTGGCGTTTTTCCGCTTCGAGTGCTTGCTCGTCCTCGCGCTTGGCAAGACGGGCACTGTGCACGGTGTGTGAGCGAGTCTGGATGTCGCGCAACACTGTAAAAAAACGCACCTTCGCATCTCTTCTCTCATCACGACGGCCGCATCAGCCTCCATGTCTTCGTCATCGCTCAGGACGTCCCGCGCAACGTACGAATGTCGGTCTTTCCCAAACAACTTCCAGATCTCAGAGCGAATCGCGTCCTGTGGGGATGCCGCACGTCGCTTCTGTGGAGGCGGTGAGAGCGAGAGCGAAGGCAAACGAGGTCGTTTCTTGAGCGGTGCTGCTCCGGATCTTGCCGCCAACGTCGACTTCGAAGGCTGAGACTTGAGCTGGGACGCGGGGCTCCTGGAGCGCGCAGACTTGGCGACGGTAGACGGGTATTTGGAATCCGGTGCGATTTTAGAGCTCGAAGAAAGTTTCATGTTAAGGGTGGATTTAAATTGCGAAGACGCCCTTGTGCCAGAGGTCTGCGAAGACGTCTTGGTAGTAGATGCCGACGATTTGAATGTAGACTGCGAAGCTGCCTCTGTGATTGGCCATGGCAGTTGTGACGATGACTCGAGAGACATTGTCAAAGATGCACTTACTTGTGCCCAACGGCCTCGGTGAGTTGGCACCAGAGGAATGAGCAGAAGCGAGCGTTGCGCTCGACTGCGTACTGGTGGGGCCAGAAGACTCCTTTTTCTTCGCCTTTCCGAACCAGTCGCTGAATTCGCGAGCTTCCTCGCCATCAAGCGTAGCAATTTTCGCCTTGGCTCTATCCTGCAGAATTTCATCGATGGTCCGTGTGTCCCGTTTGTTGACGTTGAGCTTCGTTAGGGTGTTGGGAAGTGCAGCGAGGCGAGCCTTGACAGACTGTGTTGGAGCTCCGGATTCGGACGTCGGAGCTGACGTGGCATCGATAGCGCCTCCCGGGAGTGACCTGCCAGCCTTACTGTACCCAGACGCCGAGTTACGCTTCAGCTGGTACGTACGACGCAGCTCCGCTTCCACCCTCCTTCGCCTTTTCTCCTCCCGCGTCAGAGCCATCCCAGGCGACCCAGCCCTTGAATCGTCATCGTGCTCCTCCAGCATGCCCCTCCTACGCACCTCTTCCTTCGCGCCCGTGCTCGAAGAGGGCCACTTGGGTCCCTGGTGGCGTGCCTTCTTCGGCCCATAGAGCAGTGTAGCCCTCGCCTCCTCCTCTCTCCGCGCCTGTTCAGCCTCGAGTCGGGCCTGCTCAGCTTCTTTTCTGGCCTCAAGCTCCCGCTGCTTCTTCTCGTCCTCGAACCGCTTCTGTCGGAGCTTGGCGTCCTCCTCACGTTGTTTGCGCTCGAGATCTTCTTGTTTCTTTCGCTTGAGCTCTTCGTTACGTTGACGTTGTTGGAGAGCTGTTTGGACGGCGCTCTGAGCTTCTTTGGTTTGGGAGGCGCTGAGCGCCATGAGGGCTGCGAATCCGGACATTTGGTGGCACGAGATGAAGGCGAAGACGTTAACAACCGTTAGTACCCTGACGACGAGTAAGCGTTATCGACCTAATGGTAAAGATGTGAGGACTCTGAGGATGGAGGATGATGAAGTGATTTGAGTTAAAGGCCTCCTTTGAAGGTGTTTATGCTAAGGGCGGTGTTGTGTCACACCTGCTATTTGTCTCTGCGTGGCTGTGTCGTTGCGTGGCTAGGCGAAATTTTGAAACCCAATAACTTCAGGGATAAGTCCGTGCAAAGGGTTTGCGGGGTTGCGTAGTGATAACCATCTATTTATCGAACTAAAAGTATGGGGTATATCACCAATGCGCAAGTTCTATGCCAAGGGAAACGAACAGATAGGGATATGGTGAGATAAATCATGATCATGATGGGTCATACAAAACAAAACGAGAACCCGAACGCATAGGAAATGTATCGTACTTCACTCAGACATTCTTCCAAAGTTTCCGAGGAAGCAAAAGGGAAGCACCAATGCCAATAAAACCAAGCGCTGTGAGATAATAATACACATACCAAGCATGCTCGGGTGTCTTGATAGATAAGGAAAACATGGACGCCGCTGATGCAGGTCCAATACTTCGCATGATCGAAACAAGCATCTGAGCGATACCATTCGTAGCTCCCAGGGAACCGCGGTTGGGAGATGCTGCTGCAATGTAGATGAATATGCAAGCTATGATAGTATCTGCTGGTCAGCGGTTCTCGACTTCTAGCAATAAACGACGCTCACAATAACCCAAACTCAAGATGACGCAGAACACGAGCTGCAGTCCGATAACAAACCAAACCATCCAACCCAACCCATATGCTCGCTCCAGAGCATTGATCACCGGGAAGGTAAGAGCGATCGGAATGCCGGAAGCGATAGCAGTAGTAAAAATAGCCTTGGACCCAAACCGATCGTGCAAATCTGCAAAGAAGAAAATCTGGAACAATCCGTTCATCACGCTGTAGGTGGCAAGGATATTCCCGATACGCGGGGGGTCAAGGTTGAGTCCCCCGAGCTCTGTGGGTGTGGCATAGAAAAGTGGTTGTACAGCACGGATTGCAATTTCTATCAGTGACAGGGCGCCGTAGTTCCCTGCCGCGATAAGCACACGGGGAATGAAGAGAGCACGAAGAGGGAGTGGTCTCGTGTCATCGTCCTTGGAAGAATTTTCGAGGTTATCAGCTGCGAGAGTTTCAGTGGAGGGATCAGGTGTCGTAGGTGTAGACACAGCTTTTTTCTTGCTGAACTTGGACCTGATCAAATGACTAAGTGGGACGCGATTAGGGAGCGTCTGATAATCTCCTTCAGCTTGAGGGCATATGTGAAGTTACGTTTACGTACCTCCCGCAGGAAAAAGAATATGACGAGCCAAGCGAGGGCGGAGAATGTTGCAGGGACAGCGCACGCCAAGAAGTAAGGATACTTCCTGAAGAACCCCGAATCCCCAAACACATCTGGAAAGCGATCAGCAGGTCGCGATAACGAACCACCGATGAGAGGTCTGGACTCGATTTAATGAATTCCCAAGCAGAGTCGGAATGAGACTGACCCGAGAGAGGCACCACTCGACCACGCGATTGGCAGGTAAGCATATGCCTGGGCAAGATTTGTGGAGTCGGTAATTTCCACCATCATGCTTTTCATAACGCCGATATTTCCATTCAGGGCACCGTTAAGTGCACGACTGTGTGAATGGCCTCGGTGTTGAGTAAAACGATCACATCAAGAGAAGGCTTCTTTTGTCAACATACCTCATTACCAAACCCCAAAAGGTCTTGGCCAGACCAAAGCAATACATCGAAGCTGACAAGCCAAACAGGCCTATTAGAATGACTGGTTTCCGGCCAATGCGATCTGATACACGGCTCCAGTGCAACACAGTAAGGGCCTGCGTTGCAAAGAATAACGAATGCTAGGGCATAGGGAAAAGCGGTGCATGAGGGCCGAGATAACGCATGAACTCAAAGGCGTACCAGTAGCCCCACATAGTATCCGACCTGGGTTTCGTCGCCATTCGTAATACCTATGTCCCGTATCAACTGGGAAGACGTTTTAAGAATCTTTCCTACACTCCTGGTGATGACCCGTAAATAACATACCTGAGGAGCAAAGGGAGAGATGACTTGTGCAGTGAGAGGCTCTGCGAGCTGAATGAACATAATGATGGCGAATTGACGCCAGGGTAATGGTGTCCTGCCCTTCGGTTGCGGGTCGTGCAACAAAGGCGTCTCCTCATCTGCTGTCTGCGGGGACATGGTGGTTTGCAGGAGAGAAACCTACTTGGTGATGAAGCTTGATCATAGGTCTTGCGGATGCTTATTTTATGTACGACTCAGTTGCGGATGCCGTGGAAAATTGACATGAACTTACATAATAGATCGGAAAATCGGGCGAAATGCCGGTGCTAGACTCCCAGGAACGTAAATCCGCGCCTATTTTGCAGTTTCTATTCAAATCTGATTACTATATACTGGATATACTGGCGATCTGCTGGTGCTTGAGTCTTGACGGAATTCGCAGAGTTGGTGTCGCATGACCTGCTACTAGATAATTGCTCTGATTATCAATCTATGGTGTTTTCAGGCGGGTTAACGGGAGTATCATCACGGCAAGTCCGTCGCAATTGGTGGGGTTCCGACCATCAGCTTTACACAGCTAAGGCCAAGCTAGAGGATACGCACGCAAAATAGTGAGCTTGATCAGTACGGGCCAAAGAATTGTGGATCCCAAGACATTTCTCAAGTTTTGAACTGGCGAACAACTTCACGGCATGATGGCAGTTAGTGTATTACAACCAAGTCACCTGTGGATGTTTCCACAGGGGATTCACTAGTGTGCATAAAAACGTACCTGCGCGACAATCGAATGTTCGTCAAGTCGTGTAGCCTTGGTGTTGTCCCAGTTCTCGGAGCGCGAGTGGCACTGGCCAGTGGTTGGACTGATTATGTATGCACGTGAGCGCTTGAGCGACGCGTAGCACGACACGTCCAAATCACCACGTGCAAGCAAGCAGTCGAGTGGGAGACCTTGTCGCTCAAGGATATGCGTGACAAACCAAAGCAATGCGAACAATGCTGCCTTGCCACAGGCAATGTCCACATCCACAATCCCTAGAAAGTCGTTAATCCACAATTGCTCGGCTGCAAGCATATTAAAGCCAACCTCGTCAACCTGTATTTATTCCTCGCTCTATCCGTACGCTGGATATTGTGTTGCCTAGAAGTAACTTAACCTATTATTTTCTTCGGTCGCGGATGTCTGCTATGCCTTTGACTTTCAGTCGCGACAAAGCCCTTCCGAAGATCCCCATTGACGTCGATGTTATCGGAACTGTGGAGGGAAACGAGGTCAATTCTCCTTCACACTCCAAACGGAGCGATGCACCTTCGAATAAGAACAAGATGCTTCCATCCATCGATATCGAGAAGACTCTCTCAAGGGAAGAAATGGATCGCCTGCACGATCTCTGGAACGGAGCGGCTCTAAGTGCTGTAAGTCATCGGTCCCTTCAATCAGTGAGCCGTTGGTTGACCAAGTTTTGGCGACAGCGTGCCCACCGGAAGAGGCAGCGTGGTCAGGATACGGCCTCTATCCGGGTCCCACCTCCTATATCTATACCGGACCCAGAAGATATTTCCGCCTCCTTACCCTCTGCCACTCCGTCCATTACGACTAAAACACAGAAGCGGTGGGGCTTTCTGAGCGCAAGGTAAGGGTGGCATTCAGGTCCTTAGAAAACTCTTCTCACCGTGGTATTCCCCAGGAAACTGTCCGACGCGAATTCGGAGAAGAAAGCGACCAATGCACTGGAGATACTCCGCTCGAAGGCACAGCAACGGCTGATGACAAAACTGAAATGCACAAAGTCCACCCCCAATCTCAGTGGCCAAGTCAAAGCGGCTGTGCAAGCCAGTGCCACTGGAGCACCCGCGGTTCCTGCGGTTGTCAGTTTCTCCCAAACAGCGGAAGAAACTGTCCGCGCACCTGTACCGTTATCACCTCAAGAGTTCCCCACGTCTGAAATGGTTCCAGAACTCGAAACATTGGACGATAACGCGATCTACTTCACGATTGATTGGCGAGGCTCGCAGGAGAGTGTGGTGTTCGATTTCATAACACCTATCCCCAGTGATGATGATCTGCACGGAAGGCCGAATTCTCCTCTCCTACACAGGCATCATTCGCTCGACCAACTCGCATTCGCCTATCAGCAATCAACGTCGATGGTAACTCCCGAAGAGCGTTCAACTGACACATACCCACATCCGGTTGACGAGCTCCATTCTTTCCTCGAACTTTGACATTACTTCAGTCTCATATAACCGACTTTCCAACCGACCTGCATGCCAAATCATTGACTTGCCACTCGTTTACCTAGTACTCAGACAACTGTAGCGTATCAGCACAACATATACGACGATTCCTTTGTAACGTTGCCGATATTCACTCACAATATGACATCTGTTGGTGATTATTCTGTCCAAGCAGACTACGGTGGACTGCCGTAGGCCTGGGCGTCGCCAGCGACCACAATAGTTTGAGATCAACCACTGATAGCTTCCCTTGTAGGCCAATCTTGGACCCCTTGGTTGTGGTGGCGGTTGTATTTCGAGTCTGCGTTTCCTGCGAGATGCACTCTTCCATCGCCTCGAGGCAGCTTATGATTGGTTCCCGAAGCGGAAGAAAGCTCTTCTTTGTGCCAGGAAACCGTCGTCGGACTATGCAGGTCCGTGTGGCCAAAGCGGTGCCAAAGCGCACACTGTACTAATCGCATTTATACTAGTAGGGGAGCTATTCTACCCTCAATCTCATCAAGCACTTCAACTGTACCTCCAACTCATCTACATCGATATCCTTTGCTGTATCCTATATGATTTCTTCGCCGTCTCCTACAACTTCCACTTCTCCCGCCATCGCTGCCAAGCCTCTGTGGAGTGACAATGAGAACGAAAACTCCGCTTCACCTCCTCTTTCTCCGAAAAGATCATTTGCACAGGACGACATACCACAGCTCGACTCCAAGCGCCGCCACGTCTATGCTGAAATCCAAGCCCCCAGACGGGCGCCATTGGGTGAGTTGCTGTGCATCTGTGGCCCAGACTTTGTCTAGAACAATTGTGGCGCTTCATTAGATCCGTTGTCTGCGTCCGACCTGGACAATAGGCGCAACCGGGATCCTCGTTGGATCACCTCTTCGACACACCGCTCTCTCACTACCTCGTCCTCGGTCCCCGATCTTCGGTCTTTTCGGCTGGGGCAACCCGTGACTTCTTGTGGACAGCAAACCAGTGCTACCACCGGGACGCCCATCCATAGTGCTTCCGTTTGTTCATGGCCACCTCTCACGTCCACGTCGAGTGCCGGCAGTTCGTCGCACAGCAATCGTTCGGGGCCACACGGACTCCAGGGTGACATTCTATTGTACAGCTCCGACGTCAAGAAGCCATCACGTGCCTCATTTACCGGACCTACTTCAACCCAGTGGCCCCCACAAGGATCCACCCATCTGAAAAGCACCACGACCATGATCAAGCCGACACGAACGCACGGGTGGAAATCCGAGAACGTACTTCAACCCATCAAGTCGCGCACTAACTCCCTCCCATATATGCGTCGTCCACCTGGGGACCTTTGGCAATCCGATTCTCCTGCGTCCTCCTTATCCACCCCTTTGGAGCCTCGTTCGGGCTCTGAACCCCCAAGAATGGTTTATAGGCTTGTTAATGACAGTGATTCATTACTATACTCCACAGCACCGTTGACGCCTCCCGGTCTTCCTCCCCACCGATCCGAGTTGAGGCGCAGCAGTTCTGATCCTAATCTCCTTGCACGTGCTCCGATCTCGCTGTCCTTGGCTTCTGGAAGCCAACCTTTACACGCGTCGGAGCAGGCAAAGTCCGTTGCGCCCATAGGGGCAGAACGGAGCAGGGTGGTGTCTATGACACCACTCAAGTCTCGACCTCAGGATCCCAAACTAATGCCGGCATCAACGACAGAACCCAACGATCCATCTAGATATCTTTGGTACCCACCATTCCTTTCACCCAGGCTGCAAGCAAAATGGAAGGGTCCCATGTCGTCCTCGGAGAACAGTTTACCCGATAACCCAGTTGAAGAACTCAGGGTTACTCAAGTCTCAAGGGAAGATTTTGAGCGTTTCCTTCGTCAGGCAACGAAGAATAAACATGCTTCCAAGATCATCTCTCCTCTGAGCCCTCTGCGTACCCCGGTACCAGCTCTCTCTCTGACCGCTGACTCGGCGTACCAGTCGTGTATGCCGTCCACGTTCAACAAGCCTTCGCCTAGGTACATAAAAGGACCCGAGAAACGGCTGCGAACGTGCGTGTTCATCCCCCTTTTCCTGCTACTTTTGTGGCGCCATTATCACACTGCTAAATCTCACCGTACGCTTCTTCGCGAATCATACAGGCTTTGTGACAGTTATCAACCCCACGACTTGGATAGCACCTGTGTTCATTGTCAAGAATGCAAGCGGGACACCGTCGGGAAACGATTACTAGTCTCCCGATACCATCAACAACACTCCCACCCCAAACGCTCCCAACTTCTCCCTTTCCCTTCGTGTAACACCACCAACAGCCTCGTTCGCTCTGACTACGGTGAGGTGATGATGATCGAAGGGGACGAAGATGAAAGGAGTTTGTGGGATGAGGTGGCAGCTGTCACCTCTACAGCACCATTACCGTTTTCCCGCACTGGCTCTAGCTGTGCTGTCGTCGCCGCCCCCAATTTGAGAAGCCCTCCTGCGAGTCCTCGTCTGAGTGATCTTCGTGCTTTCGATGACGGTGGCCACGACGGTAGTGGTGATGGTTATCCGGAGATTCCGGATGAAGACTTGCTCACGAACGAGTCCTTGACTCTTTTTCGTGAGGTGAGCGCTTATTGAATAGAACGGTGAAAGAACGAAGGCATTAAACTGTATTTTATAAATCACCGAAAGGGCGTTTTCTTTCATCCTATGTTATGCTTTCATATCATTTGGGTCGTCGATAGCATTGTTGTACTTATCACAGACGTTTCCAAGAGGATAAATAGTTAGCTAGATCATACACGGACACAGTGACATATACCAGTAAGTTGACACTGTTTGAAATATCATATCTCACATTTTCTTCTTCCGTCTCACATCGAGTCTGCAGCCTACTCGCCTCAGAAGAAATTATATTCCCTCCCAAGAGGCAGACTCGTCGCAGGCTCAATGTCCGCCAACTCCCCATCCGCGTAGACCTCGTAGCTCTCCGGGTCGACGAACATCTTGGGCAGCTTGTCGTTCCACTTCATATCCGTCTTTTTCACGGACCGACAGCCGAACACTGGTTTGATCTGTTTGGAGAGGTTATATCTGGTGATGGTCCCGGATACGATGGATGCTTTCGATACGAATGCGATGGAGTTGAGGGCGGCGGATGAAGGGAACGAACCCCACATTGGTCGGCCGTAGGTGGGCTGCACGGTCGGGATGGACGCATTGGCGTCACCCATCTACGAGGGGCGCGTCGGGGGGGCGGAAAGGGCAAGGAGAGAAGTTATGTGAGAACAAAAGCAATATGGAATCAGGCGCTCGCACGGACGTCTAATCACTTACTTGTGCCCAGGCGATAACACCACCTTTAAGAACCATCTCTGGTTTCGCCCCAAAGTTTTCTGGTTTCCAAAGAACGAGATCGGCAAGTTTTCCTACTTCGACAGAGCCGACATACGTGCTGATGCCGTGCGTGATCGCGCTGCGGGGATAAAGGACCAACGCATCGTAGCGAAGAGGAGCAGTGGCGTGTTAGAAGCATACAGCAAACGGAGCGACCATAATCGAGGAGGGACACCCACGGATTGATAGTGTACTTCGAGATATACCGCTTCACACGCCCATTGTCGCATTGATCGTTGTCCCCAAGCTCAGTAAGGGGACCACGCAACGACCTGAGCTTGCTTGCGGTCCGCCACGTCCTAGACACCACTTCTCCAACACGTCCCATAGCCTGTGAATCAGAGCTTATCATCGAGATCGCCCCTGAATCGTGGAGAACGTCCTCTGCAGCTACTGTCTCTGCTCGGATACGTGATTCTGCGAAGGCAACGTCTTCGGGTATGGATTTGTCCAGGTGGTGACAAACCATGAGCATCTTTGGATAATAGATTTAGGTCTTCCTATTTGAGTGCGTTGTTTGAACTTACGTCGAGATGCTCGTCGAGGGTATTCTTGGTGAAGGGACGAGTGGGGTTTGTGGATGATGGAAGGACGTTGTCAAGTCCACAGACGACGATGATGTCGGGAGCATGCCCGCCGCCTGGTGAAAGTCTTAGTCGATAGATTAGATTGTAGAGGGATCCACCCACCAGCTCCCTCGGTGTGATACGTATGAATTGTCCGACCACCGAAGGCCTCAATCGTGCCTAAACAGGGTCAGAAAACCCCCGAAATAAGCGTCAAAGAAAGCCTACTTTCAACAAAGCCGCTCTCATTCAGAGTATCCGTGTGAATATTGACCTGGACGTCATAGTTGTCTCCGACATCTAGGCAATTAGAAATAGCAGCTGGTGTAGTGCCCCAATCCTCATGCAGCTTAAGTCCGGCTGCACCCGCCTTGATAATATCTTCCATCGCTGAGCGGCCCGAATCGTTCCCCTTCCCAGTGAACGCAAAGTTCATAGGGAGACCGTCCGTAGCGGCCAACATAGCTCTGATATAGAACGGACTAGAAGTGCACGTCGTAGCGTTTGTACCTGCGCTTGGACCAGTTCCGCCTCCAATCATGGTCGTCGTGCCAACTGCGAGGGCTTCGGTGACTTGTTGTGGACAGATGTAGTGAACGTGCGCATCAACGGCTCCCGCTGTCACGATTAGTTTTTCCCCGGCGATGACCTCCGTCGAGGAGCCGATGACAAGATTCGGGTGGACGAAATCCATCACATCCGGGTTACCGGCTTTGCCGATGCCTACGATGATCCCGCCACTGACGCCGATGTCTGCCTACAAAAGGCACAAAAGGCCATGAGGCAGCAGATGGAATAAACAAAAGAAGGTTTACCTTGTATATACCAGTCCAATCAACAATCACAGCGTTTGTGATGACCAGATCGAGAGCCTTTGCGCAACTGCAATCACATGCTTGGCCCATTCCATCCCTGATTGTCTTGCCTACACGAGAGTCAAGTACGAGGCCAGCCCGACAAAAAAAACTGCCCACCGCCACCAAACTTGACCTCATCCCCATATACAGCCTGAGAGGTGCCTTCAATCTAGTGAACAAACCAAAATAGTGGTGTGGCCTACCGAGTCCCGTTCAATTTGAATCCAGAGGCTCGTGTCGCCAAGACGAATGCGATCTCCAACTGTTGGCCCATACATAGATATATAGTCCTCGTGGCCCAAATCCTTGTCTACGTACACGGCGAGAGCATCCGGCTCGGGGACGTGAGCAAATTTCCGAAAGATGTCCTCAGAAATCCCTGTCTCCAACTGAGAGGAGAGGGAATTACCTCCCTTGGCTATCTTCTTGCCTCCAAATGAACAGAGGTCAACAGTCTTTACATCACCAGGTTCGAATCGCACAGCTGTCCCAGCGGGGATGTCGAGGTGCTTGCCAAGTGCCTTCAACCGGTCGAACACCAGAGATTTGTTCGTCTCGACGAAGGGGTAGTGAGAACCAACCTACGCTTATGAGTTGATGGCGGTGGTATGTAGGTTTGTATATTTACTTGGATGGGACGGTCACCGTTGTTGGTGACCTTGATCTTGATCTTTTCGCAACCTCGATTGATCACAATGCGTTCTTTCCTCGCGATAATCGCACCCGGGAGATTCCCGGGATCACCTAGCGTGGGATCTACCGTTGGAAAACTGTTAACTGGGGGGACGGGCAAAAACGACCCGTAAAGCGCAGCTTCAAGGTCACCGTCGTCAGTGCAGATAGGCTCATGAACAGTCACCAAGAAAACACTGGCACGCGAGATACACATAATTTGGTCAGCCGAGGAACAGAAGCTTGGCTCGGCACTAACCCGTCGGCAAAGGTACCTTCCACTTGGATTTCATGAAGCCTGGGAGGAACGCTCGGAAGTACGTGCCTGCGACCTAGCAGGGTCTTTCCGTGCTGCATTAATTCGGCAACCGAATGTCTACCATCGCGGATACGTTCTTGGAGTTGGGAAGCGATGAGTGCCGTGGCTTCATTGATATTAAGCTGCAAGCCCCGAGCGAGTCGCTTCTGGGCAAGGAAGCCTGCCTTTGTCACTACAAGTGGGTACTAAGCATACTTCGATTCGAGAATTCAATGTACCTGATGGAGCAGGAGCTTGTCGTGTTCCCTGGGTAAGATATACATAGCTTAGGCCGTATGTCCCAGTGAGATGTTCAAAGTTTTCCTTGAACCTGGGAACAAGGATGTTGAACGTTCTTTCGGTTGTTGATATCTTGTGAGGATGATAAGCGACCACTGTCATTATCGAAAGAAGAACCTAGTCATGTGACTCTTCAAGTTGGAAGCGATCTAGGTTTACGCGAACGACAAGTAGAGTTTGCTTCTTCCCTTGATATTTTCTTGGACTGTTATTGTTTTACTCGACTGTTGTTCTTCCATCCTTGTGATGCCAGTCGGACCCTCACGCCCTGGCCTACAATCTGGCATTTTCATTCCCGTTCTCTGCAGGCGGGAACTTGAACCGAAATTAACACTCAAGGATGTTCGCGGGGTGGCCTCAAGTGCACACTCGCTGACAAGGTTGAAACATGCCTTGACGCTTGGTACACACGAGATGTTGAACGGCAATGACGACAGGCGCTATCTTTCCACAGGCAACCTCTTGCCCCCTGCGGATTTTAGCTTTGCCGCGATATCGTCACCATTTCTATGATATGAAGTGTCATCAAAGGTTGGGGTAAACTTCATTGACCTTCTGCCTTCTGGATCTTGAAAAAGTCTTCCTTCAAGTTGCCCTTTCCATTTCTCTAACATGAAACTCAATCTCGGAGGCAAAAGCCGCTCATATACGTTTGGCGGTACATTAGCATCAAGATATGTTGGACTTGAGATCAGAAATAAGTCATAGGTGAGTCAGTGGTATGTAGACGCCCATCGATGCGTTCTAGACTGATGGGTAGCACCCCGAAGACAGCGTGAGAACAGTGGATAGTCCTGTGGCGCTGCGTTCTTATGATTTGTCATCATTCCCGATCACATCTCGCTGCCATGCTTTAAAGGCTGTTGTCCCCAGGTAGGCACTGCTTTTGTTTCGGCCACAGGTTATCTGTCCCTTTGTCCTGTTCCACCGGCCTCTCAATCTTTCCCCCGTTGCCCATGCCTTCTCTCACCACCGTCACTACTCTTCCTCCTTCCCTTACAAACCCACGCAAGCGTACCTCATCGTTCTTCGAACCTGCACCCCGAAAGGCTTCCCGCATGACTCTACGCCGCACCGAATCTTTTCTTTCGTTGTCCGACTGTAATGACGAGAACCAGACAGAATCTGGTTCATTCCTGTACTTGACGTCTTCGCCTTCACATCATGTTGTTCCTTATAACCGCTCGCTTCTCCATTACAAGGAGCAACGAGAGCGAAATAAACTCGGTCGTAATCGGACCGAGTTCACCATCGCACCAGCACACCCCAACGCTCCCCTTCCCAAGCGCGCCACTCGTGTGCCACCACCCAAACCACAACCTGCATTATCCAGCTCTCGTACGACATCGCCCTTGGCTCCAACTCAGAAACTGCTTTCGCCCCGACCAATCTTTCCTCGGTCAAAGCGGGAACCGGATCTATACCGGGTGGCTCTTAAGGCTAGGATGAGGAGCTCGCCAGAAGGAGAAAAGATGCTCCGTATGGGCCCCCGCCTAGCCATCGCCATACTCTCAGCCACGAAGGAATTGGAGAAGATCGTCTCCGCACACGCGGATGATGACGTTGTAATGACGGACGACATGGATTGCAACTCGTGGGGGATAGGGTTTGGGCGTGATATGGTGGTCACCTGCAGTGCTTGATACCCATTCACGTTCGACGACATCAAGGTTGACTCAAGGCTAACGGGCACGGCATATCTTTATCAGATGAAATTCACGATTTTGGTTCATTGTATCGCTTCCCCATCTTTTGCGCTCACGCTTCGGTTTCTGTTGTCTTATACTATAGGAAAGAGGACAGTGTACGCGTCGGTTTCTGTGTCATATTTATTTCTCATAGTCGCATTTGTATCACTCCGAAACACTCATCACTCTCCTTCATGTCCAGTGTTACCCATACCCCATTCGTTCTTTCCCTCATCAGATCGCATCTCGTTGACTCGTATACCACCGGTGTTGATATATCACCATACCCATGCACATGCTGTACTGCACTTATTTAGCACGGATGTCTCATTGTTGCTATTTGGTTCAATACCGCCTTGAAGCGTAGTTATTCTTGGCTGCGCAATAAATGATTGACTAGGACTCGGAAAGGCCATCTCTGGTGATTGTGCCAGGACACCTGTGTTTCACAAGGACTTCGACACATTCTAGGAAATACGGTGCCAATACAATGGAGCTATACCATACTACTGTCCATAAACAGCCGATTCAGAGGCTGCAGGGAGTGAGACAGTTTGTCCCTCATCATGAAGCGGACTTCAGTTTTGAAAACATCAACATCATGGCCAAAGCCCAATTTTCGAACTGTTCCTTGGATACGAACAACAGAGCTTGGGAAAGGACAGCTTTGATGATCTGAGCCGACATCCCCTGTTGGTAGGTCGTGATGTCGGGGAGAGTAAGCCACGGTGATGTGATTGTTGCGGTTGCGAGATCGTACCTGATACCACCCAACGAATCCCTCGGTCCTTAGAACCTTAATAAGGAGTCCAAGTGCCCCTGCCTGCCTGGTTTTGGCGGAATGACTAGCCAGTTGTGAAGAATCAGGTAGATCCTTGGCCTCCTCTACATCGACATCAGATGTACGGGCCTGAATCCTCACTTTCGCCATGATGTACGGATAAGTGACCTGTGCGGAGTGCGACCAACGTTCAATCACTGATCACGACCGGAGCCATAAATCATCTCACAATAGTGGCAAGCGTCTTGCTAAATGCGCCCAGCAAGAAGGTCATTCCGGGGGTCAGTTTATCAGCCGCACCAGCCGCACCTTTCGCAAGGAGCAAAATGTTCTTCAGGCGTTCATAGGCGCCATACGTAATCGCAGGATTCACTGTTAGAACCATGCTTGGTTTGAGGCCTAACCAAAGGCCTGTCACACCTTCTTCACGGATGATCTCTTGGGCGACTGTGACAAATGAATCGTCATCACGCTGGATTTCGGGTTCGACCATGTAATTCCCGTCCCCTCTTCTCTCCCGGAGCGACCGGCCAACTTGTTGCCGGGTCGCTATCACGGACACGGGGATGGTAAAGATCTGCGATAATGCTCCGGCAGCGGCGCCAAGCGACAACTCAGCCGCAGTCGATAGCGCGGGTGTTTTAGACCCGGGAGGGAGCTTTGCGGTGATCCGTTTAATGTAGGACGTGCGGAGGAAGGAGTAGAAGAAGAAGTACGCGTATTCTGTGACCACAGCACGAGTCAGCCTGACCTTGAACTTTGTCTGACATCAGAAATCGACGTACGCATTGAAAATGTGTTCAACATCGTTGCTGCGAATCCGCGGTACCACCCCAAAATCCCCTCCCTCTTGAATATCTCGAGCAATACAGAGAGCATCGTCAACTCATCCTTGCGTTTCCCCTTGACAGTTGATGAGGTGGCTTGTATCCGAGTTTTCGCGCTGTGGACGGTTTGAACAGTTTAGTCTCGTGGTGATGTTCTGCGAGATTTCCACGTACACATCCAAAGGATAGACGACCCTTGGAAGACAAAGCATGAGCACGATGTGAAAGCGCCTGACGCCTGCGAACACCAGCACTCACGCATTACTGAAGCAGGCACCCAACGCACCAGCCAAAGCAGCCCCAAAGGGCGTTAATTGTTGGACGGGCTTTGCTGACTTTGACTGGACAGACATCAGTTTCTAGCGAGAAGAGAGAGAGGGAATACCGGCGATCGTAGGGTCGAGCTTTGAAGCCGGTTTCGGGAGTTTCTTCCGCTATATTCACATGACTGAGCAGTTGTCTTGCTCCAAACATGGAAGTCAGTATCCTTGGATCCTAATAAGCACAAACACACCACTCATTCTGTTTCGACTCCGAGTTCATGATGACATGCATAGTCCTTGCCTAGCATAAAAACCCGACCCATTCATTGTGGCGCATGTTCCGCAAGGTCTCAAATAGCGTCAATAATTTACTAGTGCACTGACCGCGCCTCCGTTGCAAGTTCAAGGTGCGGCAATCCAGTGCTTCGCCAGTGTCTCCCACTTTGCCAGCTCATATTGTCAAGAGAGTCGGACAAAGACCGGATCGGTATATGACTACATAGTAAGCCAGTCCTGCCGTATTAAATGCGATATGATACAGCAAATGTGACTATGTCTAAGATCGAAAAAGCCCCCCAGATCGTCTTCACTCCGTGTGAGGCAGACTTCTAAAATGCAGACAGCGGAGAGACATCATTGGGACTTGGCAGGTTTTTCTTCTTTCAGTGGGAATTCCACAGGGAAGGATGCATCCGAATGACCAGTATCCCATGTGTGATTTATCTGTAAGCTGAAGAGGACTACGGCTCATACACGCTCCCCAGCCTGAGGTGCGCACAAGGGTACCCACTTGGCTACAAAGTCACCGTATGATGGAATTCTATTTCCCGAGTCGTGATGTCTTGGCGCTCAAACGACCAGGAGAAGGGCTGTTGTCAAGATCACTGTCAGAGGATGCTGAAGTGGTATGTGAGCATGTTTCACTGGCACGAAGGTGCGTGCAGGACGACCACGCTCACCCAGGCTACAGTAGAAATAAAGATAATTATGCTGAACGAGGATAGCAAGCAACCGACTTTTCCAGGTAAAGGATGCTCAGAAACGTTACCTGCTAGACATCTCAAGCGGGCCGCCGAGGTGGATGATCTTTCCCGAGACGTACCTGACCACCAAACGTGGTGGCGTATTCACAGACCTGACTCGTTAGGGCTATCGGAAACGAGAGCCAAACCCATTGAACACTTACACTCAAATGACGACTAGGAGGGCAGACTTCAGCACAACTCACCAGTCTCATACTACTGCAGGTATCTCTAGTTGTAGCCATCGCATGAAGTAGACACTCACGTTCAGGTCGAGCAGCGCACTCGCTGGGACAGGTGGAGTGTTGCATGTATTTGGAGATGGAGAGGTTGTAGACACGGCTATGAAGTAGACTCACCTTGATCTTGATTTCGTTCAAGGACAGATTGATCGGAGGCGTAAGGCTCAGCTGCACTCTCTTGGGAGGTTGAACGTTGTACCCTCAGATCCAGTATTTACATGGACATAGGATGCTCTGCAAGTTGGTTCCCACGAACTTCAATTATGGGTGCGTCTCCTCCTCGATTCACGAAGTTGAACTTGAAGTACTGGCGCGGCAGTGGCGCCCATTCATCAAGCAAGAAGTAGGCTCTCGGAACGGCTTGCGCGACCAGTGCCCTCGAAGAACTAGGCAAAAAAAAGATGGACTTTTGTCGTGCGCTCTACATCACGGAGATCCTACGGCTTATCCTGGATAACTTGATTGACGACAAACGGTGCCTCTTTCGCATTGCAGTTTCATGCAAAGCCTTCTCGGACCCTGCACTAGACATATTATGGGCACTCATGCCTTCATTCGATCCATTTAGTCTCTTGGTGCCAGAGAATGCGCGACGGCACTTGGTAAGGGTTTCTCCTTGAGTTATATCAAGAGATCATCGTCTGATCACTGAGGTGCCTTGCAGGTTTATGCGCACGCGTTGGAAGATTTGTCGCACATGCAGTGTCCAGAAGAAGAGTGGAGGGTGTTTGACACTTACGCGCGACGAGTGCGTTACTTGGCTTTTGGCGGAAACACCAGCTCAGTGTACCAACAACTCGGGATTCTACGTCCTAACTGTGTCGTATTCCCCCATCTCAAGGCACTTGAATTCTCGATGTATGTTGATCCAGGCCCTGGGACGTTGATGTTTCCGTCCTCTCTGCGGACCCTTACAATCCGTAACGTGGCCAGGCCCAGGACCTCCCCACGCAAGTCTCGTTCTTACATTGAGCTTGCGCTCCGCCAAGCTGCCCAGGATGTCCCTCTTCTCGAGAACCTCGAGATCACTGGCGAATATGACCTTTACCCAGGAGTTCATCCTCTGCCTTTCCAGGCGCTCCACACCGTCAAATTTTCACCTTATTTTCACCTGCCACAACCTAGGGCTTTCGACAACGTTTCACGCCTCCTGTCCACGGCGCCCATTCGGTTTCTAACAGTGCATGACCTCATGTGCTCCCAAATATTCGTTAATCCCAATGATAAGACGTCTATGTTCCTAAACGTCGAGGTCCTGGACATCAGCACCGATCCCCGAACAGCTGGTGACATCGTTTCCCGGGTTGGTTCGCCACACCTTCACACAGTGATATTTAAACCCTCGGCAGGTACCAGCTTCAGTATTGGGGAGTTTTTCTACGTCCTTGCTCAGCGGCCTGTGCCAATTCGTTCACTGAAGTTTACGCTAGGCCTTGTGGTGAGCACCCATGAGGCAAGTGCATGCGTCAGAACATATTTGCGGGTACTGGAGCCAGTCGTTTGCGCTGGACTCGAGAGGCTTACGGTGAATATAACAATGACGAGAGCATTGAAGGTCCGTTCGAGCGTTTGGAAGAAGTTGGATGAGGGTTGTTGGCTCACACTCGAGCATTTTGAATGCAACATTACGGATGCTGACAATAGGGAATCTGTTGTCTCAGTCATACAATCTTGAAAGCTTTACCTACATTCAATTTGAGTGATTCAATTCGCACAAGTCTCTTGAGTATATCTTGTGGGAAGTAAATTGAGTGTGAACGAGAGGAGGTATTCCAAATCGGGTATCGGTTGTTTCCCCTTTGACCTGAACTTGCTCCATCTCGATTCACCAAGTACTGGCCATTGCCACCCATTCATCAAGCAGGAAGGCAAGAAGCACGCTCTACATCCGAAATGGCTTGCACGACCAGTGCTCTCGAAGAACCAGACAACATAAAAATGGATTTTTGTCGTGTTCTCTACATCACGGAGATCCTACAAAATATCCTAGATAACCTGATTGACGACAAACAGTCGCTCTTCCACATTGCAGTTTCATGTAAAGATTTATCAGGCCCTGCACTGGACACGTTATGGAAACGCATGCCTTCGTTCGACCCATTTATTCCCTTGCTGCCAGAGATTGTGCGACAGAATTGGGTAAGGGTTTCTGCATGAGTTATATCAAGAGATCCTCGTCTGATCACTGAGGTGCCTTGCAGTTTCTTGCACACGCATTGGAAGATTTGTCGCACATGCAGTGTCCAGAAGAAGAATGGAAGGTGTTTGATTCTTACGCGCGACGAGTGCATCACTTGGATTGTGGCAACAATACCAAGAACAGATCAGTGTACCAACAACTGGTCATTCTACGACCTACCTCTGTCGCATTCCCCCATCTCAAGAGACTATCTTTTACTCTAGGTCCTGGCACGCTGATGTTTCCGCCCTCTCTGCGGATCCTCGAAATCTGTAGTTTGGATTTCCTGTTCGGGCCTGCTTTCAACATCGACCTTGCGCTCCGTCGAGTTGCCGAGGATGTCCCTCTTCTCGAGAGCCTCAAGATTATTGGGGACTCTCAGCTCTACCCAGCAGGAGGATCTCCTCTGCCTTTCCAGACGCTCCACACCGTCAAACTTTCTGCTTTTTTGGAACTGCAACCCAGCGTTTTCCACAACTTTTCACACCTCCTGTCCACAGCGCCAGTTCGGTTTCTAACAGTGTCAGTTCCCATTCTCTCCCAATCATTCGTTGAACCTACGGATCGGGATAAGATGACTATCTTCCTAAATGTCGAGGTGCTGGACATCATCGCCAATCCTGAACAAGCTGGCAACTTGGTTTCCCGGGTTGGCTCGCCACATCTTCACACAGTGGTGTTCGAGGCGCGAGGAAGCAGCTCAGGATTTGACCATTTTTTCTCTGTCCTGGCTCAGCGGCCTGTACCCGTTCGTTCACTGAAAATCACGTGGGAAGGGGTGGAGACCCGTGGTGCTGAGGCAAGCGCATATGTCAAAGGATTTCTGCGGGCACTGGAACCAGTCGTTAGCGCTGGGCTTGAGAGGCTTACGGTGAATATAAAAATGAGGTGGGCGTCGAGGATCTGTTCGAGGGTCTGGAAAAGGTTGGATGAGGGTTGTTGGCCGGCACTCGAGCATTTTGAATGCAACCTTACGGACGCTGACACTGGGGATTCTGTTATCTCAGTTGTACAAGCATGATTCTTGACTGCTTCACTTACATTCAAAAGCTTGGTATCAGTTTCTGAGGACATGCAGGTAAACATTACTTACGTAGTAACACGTTCAACATAGGTTGACGAACGTGCTATAATAACACTACTAATACTCTGTTAGTGTGCAAAAAGATGGGCTTAGCCTGTCAAGAGCGCTATGCAATGCAAGTACTGTCAGACTTTACTAATGTGGCGGCGCGGCTGACGAAGATACCGGGGTGAGGGAAGCAGAACGTGGTAGACCCGTAGCTTTCCGGGCAGAGGGAACCTGTCCGAGTCACCGAAGTCAAATATTTCGGGATAACCGCTGGTGGAATAACAAGGATTGACTTGTCCTTGTTATGCACGGATTGACTTGTCCTTGTTATGCACGGATAACCATTTTAGGAAAGGACACAATTATTAAGAAAGTGGCGCTATATATTCCTACCAAATTACCTTTTTTGGTATATACAAAACATTACCCCCTGACTACATGTCCTGCTTCACCCCCCTTATTCTCTGTATCTTGGTTACATCTAATGCTATAGGTTATCATCCCAGTATACAATAGAACATATTTGACCGCTTAGAGTATTTGATTTGGGTCAAATGAGCTGGCTATGACTAGATTTAGGGGTAGAAAAACAAAAAAGCGGTCATATTAGCTCCACACACCATCCAGTCTTCGTATAAATTAGATCGGAATGTTTAAGAAACCGGGTGCGAGGTGGGCAGAGACAAGAGCGCTGCGCCACCTCGCTTTTCACGCATAGACTACATTCTGCGTTCGCCTCGTGCCTCGGCTAGCGCAGAAGACTATCAATGCTTGTTATTCCACCAGCGGTTATCCCAATATTTCGGATTCCTTGATGCAGCGACTTCCGATGACGCCACCCCCGCATAGCCACTGGGACTACTACTAATACCTGTCCTTGTCCCTCCGATAACCCATTGACCTCAACCACACGTCCCGATAATGAACGACGAAGTAGGTACCCAACCTGTTTAACTAAACTACGTGAACTCATCAATTCTTCGACAGGTATCAGCAGACGTGAGTTGTCGTTGACACTCACAGACATCTCATTCTGACGCCCCACATCCAGCATACGTCTCAATATGCACACAGCACCAAGAGTTGGAATGGATATGGCACGGACGATGACGTAGTGGACAGGGAAATAAACCCCCCACCCCGCCGCCGTTCTGGCGAGACGCCGCACATACGCAATTTCCTAGACGTGCGTTTCTTGTTTTCCATAGTTGTGGCGAATTGTCCGTCCTCATGTCTCCTTTAGCAACCTGCGGTACGAGCCCCTAACCCACCTGACCCATACCACAGCAACTTCTTCAAACGAGATACGCCACCGGACGTACGTACCTCCACTCCTGTTCGTCGTTATCTTATAATGATATATGTAGACTCCGAGTACTAGTAGAGTTGAGGATCACAAGGATGAGGAGAAAGCCAATTGGCTAAAACAGTCGCTTCAGACACTTCAGAAGATGGTTGCGAAAAAGAAGAAGGCATAGGTATTGGTTTCCGACCACTGCTCGCATGATACATTGCTGATTTTCATTCAGTTCATTTTCGCCCAGGGGCTCAACTCGAACCAGGATCGATACGTCACCGACACTTCAGCGCATAGAAGGGACCACCCGAAGGAAATAGGAAGGTAAAGATAAGGAAACGCATGGCAGTTGCACAACTGCACCAAGGTACAGTCAGAAATGGGTGGACTCACGCATTTACTATGCGTGCTTTCTATGTATTTAGAAGTTTCACATTCCGAG
This sequence comes from Paxillus ammoniavirescens, assembly GCA_014904835.1. NCBI lineage: Eukaryota > Fungi > Basidiomycota > Agaricomycetes > Boletales > Paxillaceae > Paxillus > Paxillus ammoniavirescens. The sequence goes on along the minus strand of MU120928.1, from coordinate 87,793 downwards.
TCCCAATCAAACCCGATACTCCCTCCTGCTCTACAATAGACTAATATCCCATACCTACTTACCATTATATCAACTTTTCGCGCCTCGATGCGTTGTATCGCAGACTCAGACAGGTCGTTGTCGCTTTCAAGTTACAACCCGAAGGAAGTGCTCACTGCATCTGCGACGTCGATTTCATCTGTTCGCGTGAGGCGCGCCGCCCAGTCAGGCTAATATTATAATTCAAGAACAATATGTTCCTATATGATAACGTTGTCTGAGATTGAGATGGGTGTTCTTCGTGGCACGATATAATGATAGGTTCTTCGTACCCCGTGTCGACTTTCCGACACGCCACTTCGAAATATTGAGGATCAGCATAGTCGATTCCATAACGTCCGCGGTCTTCATCACATGCGCTGAAATGTCAAAGGCCCCCTAGATACACTGATCTATACGCTATCACTCCCAGGCAACGCTCCCTCCACACCCGCCAGTTTCTCCCTGACCTTCGGATACGTCAGTCCAGCGCCCACCCGAAGCCCGAATGGTACCGCTCACCTGTGCCAAGATGTCACTGTCAATTTCCGGGAGCACCTCCCGTGTGTCTCCGGCCCACGGTACGACCTCCCATCGCGTCGGAGGATTCTCGATGCATAGACATATATCCGTTGGGATGTGTGCCCCGTGTTCGTTATTAAAGTCGTCTCGGACCTGTCGTTCCTCTGGGTAGTGGGTCGTGGGTAGATAAGGGTGAGTGTGGTACGCATGTCATCGAGACCCTTACCTTCCGTCATCGCTTCCAGCTGCGCCATCATACCCTCCACGATCTTCTCTGCGGCCTCGCGGTACTGACGGCGGCGCGCTATCTCAATCAGGAGTTTGTTGAACGAAGCTTGGAATTGTACGAATCTGTGGTGGAGGTCTTCGACTACCAGAAGTCGTTGTTGTAGGCCTTCTAAAAGGTCTTCGCAGTCGGTCTGCATTCCAGGTTGTAAGAAGCCAGCGGATCCACGGAGGAAGATGGAACTGACCTCAACGTTTTGTTGTTTCTGGAGCATGTCTGACATGATGTCTCCTAGCTCATCGAGGTCATCTAGTGTGCTGCGACTCGTGTCTAACTGTTCTCGCGCGGCAGTTCTAGCAAGTGATAGCTTCTCGCTTAGGCAATGCATCAATAGATTGGAAACTTGTGCCCGCAACTCGGCCCACTCACTGCGCTTCCTGAATATAATTTACGTCATATTCCAGCTCAACCATAATAGAAGGAAGTTCGTTTGTGTCTTGATTCATAGCTATGGGATGACAAGCGTATGGTTATCCACCTCGCACGGTACCATAAAAGTAATCCATACCTTGCATCTCCTCTTCCGTCGGTGATATTCCAGCCTCGCTATCATGCAGCGCACCCGCCATCTGGTCATAATGCGAAGCCAGACTCTCGAGGTGCTTCGCCATGTCCGTCGTTGTCTTTTCCTGGGCAACCAACAACGGCTCGATAGGAGGCGGCACGCTTGAAGTGGGAAGAGCATCGCGTATGGAGGATACAGCTGTCGAGAGCGTCTCTGGGTAATCATACGTTGTCGACATGACGTCCTGTACGGCCACCCGTCAACAACCCAGCTCAACAACAAAAATAACCGTGACGGTGTGCGCACGTCAAGCCTTGTCCTATCGCTCTCTAGAGCATCAAGTACCTCTTCAACGGCGCTCTCGTCCACGAAATCCCTCAAAGTCTTCCATTTCGTCCTGTCTACGTTCTTCTTCGATGTTTTCCTTTCAAAGGGGTTTTCCCGGACGGTCGCAGAGGGACTCTGGGTGGGATCGATAGCGTCCTTGAGTCGGTCGAGAGAGTGTTGACTACCGAACAAGGACGAGTCGGACGAGGTTTGGTGGAAGTCTGGGGGGACGAGTTGGGTGCCGAGGCTCTCGAGGATGGTATCTAGGGCGGTCGTGCGCTGTGAACGTACGGTGTCCCATTCCTGTGGTTGTTCGATAGTATGATGAGTGGGTGAAACTCGAAGGGTCCTCTTGGAGTAGCTGAGGGTAATGGGACGACGTACACGAATCTGCTTGTCTAGCTGAGCACGCTTATACTGGATACTCTTCGCCACGCTTGCCGCCAGCTGTACAGCAACGCAACAGAATACTATATGAAGGGCACGCCACCGGGACAAGGAACGAGTGGTGACATACCTTGAGCTGCTCGAGCACAGCTTCGCTGATCCACTTCACTTTGGCATCGAGCGCAAGCACGTCCAGCGCACATTGTGCGGACGCGTTCGTAAGGGTATTGGCCTTGGTACAGAGTTGTTCACCGTGCTGGAGAGCCTTTTTGGACTGCAGCACGAGTGAGACGAGGTGGGGTTGTTCAACATGTGTTCCGGTGGGCGGAGAGGCCATCGTTCGACGCCGTCAAGCGGCCGGAAGATTGCAGTTGGCGTCTGGCGGGTATTTGAGCCTACTAGTACTGACACATGCGCCTTTGGTGATCCGTGTCAAGTTTCGAGTGGCTGTAGCACGTGATTCGTCGTTGCCGAGCTCCTGAGTCGACTCAGCTCCTACAGCGGCGGTTTTCCCCAAATACGTTCACAAGTTTCGCTGTGTAACGATTTTCCTGGTTATCATCATATTCTAGAGGAACAGCGTCCCTAATGATCAAAGGAAACCCACAGATACACCTCTCGCTCACACTTTGCCTAGCCTGCTCGTCCTCACTCCCACCCAAAGCACAAGCGGGAGACATATTCCTTACCCCCTGTTGTTTACGTCCGATCTGCCCTTCGTGTCTCTCGTCAAACCCACGACTAGCGAGATACAACCCCTGTCTGTCATGTCTCGGCGGCGCTGGGGTCATTAGCGCTTCTTCCAGCCGTAGGAATGTTCTGGGTCTGTCCAGCCTCAGCAAGGACGTGAATATTGACGGTTCCATTCGGGACGAGGATATGTTTGTCCTCGGGGACGATGAAGATGATGACTCAGACAAAGAACGAGAGGGGTTTGCCGTCGCTAGTGGCCAAGGGTCGCCTATCGACGATCCTCCGCCATCGTACACCTTACCCGCAGCACTCTCCGGGTCCGTCCTTGGCATCATTTCCTCCGAGTCGTCCCTCACGACCACCTCCGAACCAGTCCATCCAGGTAACAACTCGAAGCCCGAAACGAACACAGCCAGCAAGAGCATCGCCGGCCCTGTCTACTACATCAAACGCGGGGACACACTGCAGGGCATTGCCCTCCGCCTAAGCGTACACGTGAGCACCGATCATCCTCCTGGACGTCTCTCGAACATGCTTTGCCTACCCCCGTATCCTAATGCTGATCTGGTGTCTACCAGGGACGCGAACTATGCCGGCTCAACGATCTCCCCCCTAGCACTCTCACCACGACCCCTCATCTCCTGCACACCCGCACATTCCTCAAACTCCCGCTCACTGCTCGCCTCCCCATTTCCCCTCCAATACCAGACGCAGAGACAGAGCCCAGGCGCGTGCGAGAACGTGCCGCAAAGAGACTGCAGACACTAACAAAGGAAGTAGATTGGCGCGTGGCTGAGGCATACGTCGCGCTTGCCGATGACCCTGAAGAGGAGGGTGCTTATGCGGTCAAGCTCAAGGAGGTGGGCGGAACGGGTGCGGGGGGGAGTAATTTACAGGCACGCGCCGTGGATCAGTATCTGGAAGACCAGGAATGGGAAGAAGAGCAGAGGAAAACGGGGAGGGGTGTAAATGTAAATACTATTCCGCCGTTTTTCTTTGGAAAAATCACTGCGTAGACACAGGAACGAGGGTGATTTGTCTCAGATGCGAGTGACCTATAGGTTGCTCAGACAGAGATTACATGCGTGGTACAATGTTCGACTTGGTAATGTGCAATAAATAAAACAACAATCGATATCTCCTTTAAGCAGCCGGTCGCACCTACTCGACTTTCTTGACGACGTTCCTCTCCTGAATGAACGATAAGCATGGCAAATCGAAGGAAAAGAAAGATCCTTGCCGAGTATGCGGTAGCCTTATGAGTGTTGTCGTTTCTGATGTTGTACTTGACATCTTCCTACAACAAAATCAACACTCAGAAAGAGCGTTTAACTTCAAGTTAGTCACTTACACCGGTTTCGTCCACACTTAGGATCTCCCCGACGCTATGGGCGACGTTGTCTGACGCACCACCGATGGGCCTATACTCAACCCTATCTCCTGGCTAGTTAGGAGTGAATGCCCAGCATACGCTACAATGAAAGGCTAATCACCTTGTACTGGGCCTGTCGAGTGCCACCAGATCAGTGAAAGTTCATGTAGAGTAGGACGTGTAGAGTAGAACAAATACCCACCATGTCTCAAGGCTTGCGAAAATTAGATGGGCGATACGATAGTTATTAGAGAAGATTGTAGAGTACGAACTTATTTGTTCGCAACTCGCCAGGTTAAATACATTGAATCGAGAAGGTCACCGGTTTCAGTCCCATGATCGTGACGTCGATGCCAATATTGGTAGCGACGAGCACCCTCGTCCTTGTCGATCAGTCCCCGAAACAGACAAGTACTCCTGAGATCAACCAGTCATTGAAATTTGCAAGTCACCTGTGGCACGCTTTGATTTGAAAAGCAACGACGACATACCCAATCCGAGACAACGATCTGTCCAGAGGAGCCACTTCAGCCTGACTCGGGAGAACTTCCGAAGAGTTGCAGCGTCATGTGTCAACTTGGTTGGTTATGTGTGTGACTGGTTGACATTCTGCTATGCTCACCATGACTCTCCCGACTTCATTTTCGTTTTCCGTAGTGTTCTCACTGTTCTGGCCTCGACTATAACGAAAAACCAGAAATCATGGCGAATTTTTTCTTGCAATTCTCTCACCTGCCACCAGCTCTGATATGTCTGTTGTCATAGCGGAACTGGAGGCGGATGATAGCTTCTCACTGTTCTGCTGGCTGTCCGACATAGGCCGAACACACGGTTTCGTTTTTTCAAATATTCGTCACCGGCACGTGACCCATCCGTGAGAACTCTAATTAGGTTGCGAACCGCTAGGTTTTGCTTGTCACTAGTGCACGAGAGAGTCATGGCAGACTCGAGTCCCCTCCAGTCTACCGACGAGCACCAACTTCTCAGGGTACGTACTCCGCGTGTTAAGCGTCCAGCGTATCTCATATCCTTGTCTGTTGCTGGCCATCTCGTGTAGTCGGCTCTAGAGAGTCCGTTTCAACCCGCCGACGTTCCGCTTCAGCCCGCTGTCCCACCTGCATCCACCGTTTCATCACCTGCACCCAGCACTAACCCACCTCCTGCAGACCCTTCTCCATCAACACATTCAGACGACCAACTCCAGCCTGCAGAGACAGACTCGTGGAAAGCAGAGTACGAAGCTCAAGTAGAAGTATGGCGTGCGGAGTCCGCAGAAGCACGAGCCAAATCCGAACGCGAGCGTGCAAAGTGGGAGGCTATCAGGCTGCGAGAGGTTGAGGAGCGGAAGCTTCTCGGTCAGGAATCTGAGACGTGGGATTCGCTTGGTTCCCACATCACTGCTTCGTTCACTGCTGCAAGCGAGGCTCTTTCTGGCTCTGTCGCGTCGCTTGGGAATGCGAGGGACTCTACTGGGAATCGCGAGGGGGCGGAAAGTGATGCGTATGGTGGTTCCCATGCTGGACACCACGTCAAGACGGAGACTGGCTCGCCGTCCCAGAAATGGGAGAACATCTCCTCCTCACCGACCTCTTCGTTTCCTTCGATGTCCTTCCCCGAAGCCTCTGCACCACAATCGCCCTCACCCCACGCTGTTTCTCTTCCCACTGCCTCCGCACCTATCCAGCGCCGTCAAAACCCATCCGCGCAACTAAACACAACGACTGGCGTCCCCCCTTCTACACTGCCCTCCATCATGGACGACAGAGTCGCACCACGGACACGAATGTCACTCGTACTGTCCTCACTCGCTATTAACCTGCTACTTCCGTTTGTCAATGGGGTCATGCTTGGATTCGGCGAGATCTTTGCTCGGGATGTCTTGGTTGGGTGGATCGGATGGAAAAGGACTGTTGCTAATGTGGGGCTCCGGCGCTGACTGGTATACCGTCTGTATCTCGTGTAGCCACCACGCAGGGAAATGTAGAAAATGAAATTACGCCGGGCTTTATATGTTCGCCCAGTACAATCACGAACCATATACATAACTGGTCTTCCCGCACAAGTCGCGGGCGAACACTTTGAAGCATTCGCCCAGGTATTTATCCAACTGCAAACTTGTCTTCACGCCGCAATTTGCTAGATTATCTGGGACACATCCGAGTCATCCGTTGATGCCTTTGTAAATATGCCCAGACAGGTTGCCAATGTATATTAGTGCTCCCCATCTCCCCTTTATCGGCCCTGTCCACTACCATGCCCAGACGTACGTGAACCACCCCTTGGTGCTGCGACGTAGGATAGTTCTCCAGCCCGTACGTTTCTCCAAGGACGACTAGAGTCTGGTGGTTGCTCCACATAACTGATCCCTGGCGGGGGTGCGGGCACCCTCTGATCTTCCTCCTTTACCTCCTCGGCCCGCGAAGCAGGTCTCGAAGGAACAGGTGTATTCGTATATGACGTCACCGTCGCCCTCTTCGTTTTGGAATCCAGCGAGAGCACTTTGTAAGTCTGGGGCGGCGGTGGGGTGCGAGACGCTTTGGGGGGCTGTGATCCGGGAAGCATGGGGAACGCGCCTGCTGCGATCCGGGCCTCCTCGATCGCGCGCTGGCGTACTCTCTCCTCTTGTGCTATCTGTTCCGCTAGTTCCTTTTCGAGCGCTACTACCAACGCCGAGTGACGGAACCCGTCAAGAAGTACCCCGCCGCAGTGCGGACATGCGTGGTAGGGGAGGTTGAGCGTGCAGAGTACCAAGCCGCACTGCCGACACAGCGGGACGTACTTGGAGAGGTCATGTTGGCGTGCTGAGGACGTGTCATATCGTGCCGTGCCGTGCCGTTTTAAAGTTATTGCCATCGCCAGTGCCGGTGCCAGTGCCAAAGTCAGCCCGCCATAGCATCCCCACGGACCCCACTACTTACCTTGGCAAAAACACCCCCCCTTTGGATCTTTCTCCGATCCAGAGGACTTGCGGGTACCATCAACGAGTGCCTCTAATTTCCTGACAGCGCTGCTCTTGGGGGGATCTGTCGGTGCAGCTCTGCCTTTGCCCTTGCTCTGCTGCTTCGGGGCTGCAGATTGAGGCTGCTGTAGGCGGATGCGGTCTGAGGGTAGTGAACCTGACTTTGACCAGCCTCTGCGCATGTTGAAGCTCTGGGAAGTCTTGGATATTGAAACGTTCAATCTTCAAGGATTGTGACGCCACGGTCAAGTGATGACTTGTTCTCGGTTGCGGGCTCGATCATTGCCTTTTTCGTAGTAAACCCCTCATGGGTGGCATGTGTGATCATCATTGGATTTTATCACTGTCTTACATGTGGCTCAGTTCACCCATGAGATCGTGAGACGTCGAGACTCGAGATTAACCAAGGCCAGCGACGAGTTGCACAAAAATTACGCTATTTCTTCAAGTTCGTACATACATGTATGGTGTTGTTACATCGCGGTTTCCCAAGACTATTTGGAAGTACAAGATATACCCCCCCTTCAAGATCTTACAAGACACTCGGTGCACTTAGTGGGTTGAGGTCGCCTCCACAGACTCGGCCTTCCAGCCGCTCTGAAAGACGTAGGTCAGCGAAAATCCAAAGGAGCGTGTAATCTGATCGACGCACGGGGAAGAGCCCTTTGTGGGGCTTCCAGTCAAAGAAGTGAACAGGCTGGTTCTTGTCGTTGGCGTGCTGCGCAATGGCCGAAGACAGCAAAGTAATTTCGACGGGTTGGACCCTCTTGGAAGCAGCGTGGCTAGCAGGGACGGTAGCGACTTCTTCGCCGCCCTGAGCGGAGGCTAGGACTTTCCCGGACAGGTCCAAGAGCTTCCCTGATAAAGCCTTGGTGACGAGACCTGTCGTGATGTCCATGGTGTTCTTGGTACGGTCGATGCCGCTGTTTACGATGATTTCGTGGACGATGCGAGGAGGAATGGAGATCACTCCGCGAACGAGTGATGCGCTCTCACGGCGGAGAGCACAGGCTTTGCAAGGCGAGTCGTCCTCTCTCGCAAAAACAGTGATATTGCCGATCAGGTTGTTCCCCTTGTAGAACACCTGGAAGTTGTACGAGCGACCAAATGCGTGCTCGGGGAGCCTGGCGAGAATGATGAACAGGCGGAAGCCCTTGATAGACTGGAAGTTGGACGGGAGGTCAACTTCCCCGACGCCTGGAACAGGGACGTGAGCGAGGGTGGTGGTGTTCTGTGCTGACGTCTGAGGGTCGACGCTGTAGAATTTCGCGATCCTTGCGCGCGCTTCTTGCTGCTGTTGGAGGTTGGCTGCTGGCTTGTCAACTTTGACTCCCAGGAATTCCTTGTAAGAGTAATCTGGAGGCGAAACATAAAAATCAGGGAGAGATAGGGTAGAAGGAGACTTTACATTTGGGGAAAGCGTCTGGGGTGAGGAAACGAGTTTCTTTGTTCGTCCAATAACTGCCGTCCGGGTGCCTCCATGGAACGAGGCGGCCAAATTCGCCGTCTTCCTCAAGTTTTTCGTTGTACGCTTGAGCATACGTTCCATATTGCTAGAGGCGCCACGTTACCTTCTGATCTTGCACAAGTGTACCACACTGACCTGGTTCCAGCTATAATCCACTCCTTCGACTGTATAGCCGTTGTTCATCCAGTAGCTGGGGTAGCACCACTCCCATAACGAAACTGTCAAAACGGGTTAGTGTGTAGACGGCCCATCTTCCCATCAATACGTACTGATTCTGTCGACGTTGGAGTGATGGACTACATAGCAATCGGAGTCAGAAGAGAATGTTCCCTGGTAACGCCCACTTACAGTAGAAGAAAGGGTCGAATCCCGCCTAAAACGTTCCGCACTCAGTCTACATGGAAACTCGGTCGAAAGCGCACTTACATAGTCCGGGTTACCCTGATTGCGCGGACGAGACGGCTCAGTGGTTAGTCATTTCAGAATACGAACCACGAACCATATGCCCGTTGCCACCCTGTGTGTCGTGGTTATCTTTTGTAGTCAGTCAGAAATGTAAGACGTACGATAGCTCCGTGGATAGAATTGTGCACGCCCTCCAAAGGCCCGACCGTGGTATTGTCGTCTTCCTGGCGGGACTCGTTGCGCGTGTTCGAAAACTGATCGTAACTGAAGTCGCCAGGTCAAATCGATTGGGAATTAAACGAGCATGTCCCCTCACATTATCGAAGAGTCTCCGCCGTCCGGGAACGAGAACAACATCCCGACTTTCGTCCTGAGATCTTCCGCCTGTTGCTTGAGAGTCCTGGGAGTACCAAGGTGAGCTACGATTCTCCAATATAACCGATTTGACCAACGTTTGAAGATCTGCGATGTTGCTGCCAACAGGGGTGGCCGAATCTGCTGCATGCCTGTAAGTCTTTGGCCACACGCTGAAGTGCGCTGTCACGCCGTTCTGCGGTTGGTGGTCAACGTCAATGACGCGACCTATGCATTGTGGTTGACCATAGCGCTTACCCTTGTTGTGTCCTTGAAGTCCTCAGGGATGTATGGGAAATTAAAGAATGAGAGAGGGTTAGGCACGGTCACGGTTTTGTGTCCCGTCGCTGTCACAGTCAATTGGTCGTCGTAGAAGAGAGAAGGTAATCCTTCTTTTTCGACCTTGGGGTCAGCCCAGTCCCAATATCTGTCTGGGATCAGGTACATAATTGAAGCGGTGTGAAACGAAGACGCACGGGAAACGAAGTTCCTTGGATGCCTTGACCCAGAGGCCGACTTCCCCGGAGTTCGAATTCTCGATCTGTTGCGCGACGTTCTCGGCGTAATCTCCAATGGCTTGCTGCAAGGACTTCGTCAGCGGACGGAAGTGATCGTTAACCTCCACGAACCTCGATGAGCATGACGTAGGGGCGGTGCCAAGTTGGGAAAGTGATCGCCGCATGGCTAGATATTCGTGTAAGATTGGTACGCCTATGATGGGATGCGAGGCACATACTTGCAGTATCCTAGCACATAGTGTCAGACTAAGCCAGGAAGAATTAAGGACGTTGACTTTACCTCCGAACCTCGAGGGGGAAGGGTTCGTGTCCTTCTTGTCGACGCCGCTGAAATCGGCCAGAGCTTCGTCGTGAGTCCTACGATCGCCTGCCCACTCGCGGTAGGGTCTGCCGTGGATCCCCCCAATTTCCATGAGGGAGAGCGAGGTCTTCAGAGGCGGCTGAACGACTCCGGGGAACGGGATCGGCGTGCCTTTGATCCAGGCAAAACCGAGGACAAAGAGCGTCCACTGGTAGGGATGGTGAGCCTTCAGCTCTTCGACAGGAATGCGATCAAAGGTCCCCCCGGTGGAGCTTCGACCGGTGATAGGGTAGTAGTCTCTGGCTTTCACAGTTGTCATGGTTGTCAATGGTCAAGGTGGAGTAAGAACAGATTCAGTAGAGGTGGTAGACTGCTGATTCTCGAGGAGACTGTGACCCTTTTATACCATCTGGCGAAGCTTCCGCATTCCACATCAAAGCAGAAATGCCATGTCATGGGCCCCAAAACTAAGACCAAGTCACTTCCAACGCAACTTCTGCGTCACCTCTGAAGCAGGAAGATGCTAACTATTGTCCAGGAAGAGAAACCAGCTACCGAACGAAAGGCACACCTGTGAGCAGAAGCGAATAAGTCTAGAGTTAATGAGTAGAAGGGGTTACTGACGCAATTGAAAACAGCCCTGGCGTACCGTAAACAAGATCATGTCCGGTCAACAAGACCACACGCTGTCAGGCTTGTCATACTCGCTCAGAGCAATGAGGCATGGGAAGGATCTTGACCATGGCATGGCCCAAAAAAGCATTATCCTTAGGAACCTTGATCGACGAGGAACGTCCTATGCTTGCCTTGGATTGCTCGAATGCCTTGATAATACAAGTCGGAGACGACGGAGAGAGCGCGAGTGCCATATAATAGACGGTCTCCTATAGTAACGACTCCACTCGACATCCGAATCATCCCATAAACTTAGCGTCCAATCCACAGGAGGAAACTGGCCCGTCAGTTTCTGTCGACAGAATCGAGTTCAACGGTTGACAGGCTTTGGACCGGTCGTGAGATATGAAGGACATTTACCCACCGAGTTCAACCGTCAGAAAGCCTCTGCTCGCGGCTTGTTTTCAGCAGTAAGTACTAATAAGTACTTTCCGTGAGCCGAAAGTGTAGCCGGAAATTCTGAAGTTTACTCGACTCCCTCGAATGGAACTTGGATTTGGCCCACCTATAGTAACACCTGGTCGCTTATCTGTGTACATATAGTATACCATTTGTTCTTGAATGTCCATGACTCCTACTCCCATAGAACTCGAGCCTTTGACGCCGGCCACCGAACCTTCCTCTCTCGGTGTCGAGTCGAGAGTGTTGACCACATCGCGTAAAGAACTTTGGGCTTTCTATCTTTACTACGTCGTACGTCGTTATTCATTCAGAGCGAAGGGTGCGTCTGACGCCTGTCTTCTAGGGGAACAGTGGCTTATCTGGCTTTAACTTCGGACCCTCCCAGTTTCAGAACTTGCTCTATCTTGCTGGTTATGACCCCAGCTCTCAACCTCCATTTTACGTGCCGTGCAGCAATGGCACGCCCTGCGTGCTCCCATTTCTTGGAAAGACCAGGGACAGTTCGTACCAATCGGCCTAGCTCGGCCACCTGACAGTTGACTATTCAATGTTCAACAGTCAATTCCATCGTCCTCCTCACAAATGGCATAAGTTTCGCCATACAAGCCGTCCTATTGCTCGTTATCGGAGCATGGGCTGACTATGGTCAGTGGAGGTGATTGTACATCGTGAATATTGTCGAAAATATCTGACATGACCCAAGGCCAAATATCACCATAATATTCACCTTGGCTGCAGTCACAGTGTCTTTTGCATGGCTTGGTGTTGCGGATCCTTCCAAATGGCAGGCAGGCGTCGTCCTTTATGTCTTGGGCTGTGAGTTCTCTGTTGACAGTGCCACTGCAAAGTCGCGACCTGTTAATGTTCAGTCCACCAGTGATAACATATCAGGTGGGTGTGCTCGAATATGCATGAAGCTAGCTTATCAGCCCCAGGGCGCTCTTACTTTCTGGACTGCCGCATTTCCGGGTCTAACCCGTCATCTGCCCGAAGTTCAGGAATCGGCCAAAGAGGTTAGAGAAGGAACAAAAAAGTAAAGTGCAGAAAATACTATAATGTTTGTCTTCTAATATCTACCGCAGCGTGGACGAACATGTCACCTTTGAATCTCTATCCAGAAACCGAGTTTCAAACATCTCATTCACTGTCTCCTCTGTCGGCGAAATATTCGTCCTTGTTATTATGGTAGGTATTCTGGAAGGGATGAAGGCAGGCGACAGCACAGAGAACAACACGAGAGCATTTAGTGCACTGATTGCGTTCTCAGGTGCAGTCTGGCGTGCGTGGTTTGTAGCTGTCCTCCGGTTTTTGATTGATCGAAAGAGTCGCATATTAGTAATTTGTGCTCTACCTTGGTTCTTCATCGAGAAGCGTCGGCCTGGCTTGTCACTTCCTCCTGGGAGCTCGCTTCTGACGATTGGATTCCGGCAAACGTACATTGCGATCCGGGAGTGCCTTCGGTTGAAACAAACCTTTTTGTATCTCATCTTCTACTTCCTTATGTGCGCCCTTCTTAACTTGTTTCTCTTCAAATCCATTGACTCTAGTATCACACAGGGGAGACGTCCTCAACACCACTGTGTAGGTTGGATGAACTTGTGTACGAGGGACCCCTTGACTTACCCTTCACAGTACGGTCATCGGTACTCTACAAAACAGGCGAGTAGCACTTTCTTTTCTTTCTTTCTTTCCTTCTTTTCTGAGCGTGTAAACAGCGTCGTGTCGTATTCCACTCTCCAACTGACACTGCTCTTGATCGTTGGCATTCTGACGCAAGCGTTCGGCATCTAGTAAGTCCAGTCTTCCCTGTTTTCACTTGCGGAAGTCTCAAACTTCTTCCTAGCGCCTTTTGGTTGGTACAGAAAACGTATAAAATCTCGACTAAGGCGGTATGTTGTACCATCCAGAACACAACGACAGGCTACTAGATAGCGACTGTAGATGCTTTCTTTCAATGTCTTTTGGATTTTAGTACGTACGTCCAGATGACTATCGTACTGCCGCCACTGAAATGCTGTAGGTGCTCACTATTTGGGGTCTCGTCGGAGTACACACGGATAGATTCGGGTTTAAGCACGTTTGGGAAATTTGGTAGAGATTCTTAGTTCTGGATTGTCAACTTCACCCAACCAAACTCTTACTTCTTTGAACTCGCAGGTTATATCAAGTGTTTTATGGTCTCATGGTCTGTCCATGGTATGCATATAGCCAAACTATGATCAGCGAAGTTTCGCCTCTTCCTCAAATGTACGTTCCTGTTACATTTTTTCTACTCGTTCACCTCTCAGCGGCCGGTGTTCCAGGTTCCTCTTCTTCGCACTCTTCTCAGTGGTTAGTCTTATTTCGAAATTCCGTCACGGGCTAGCGTGAACGTGGCACTGGGGACTCATAGGTTGGGAAAACATCCGCATTCATTGGTCCCCTCGTATCTTCCGCTATTATCACAGCATCAGGGAACAATAACAACATGCCATTTGCCTTTCTTTTTGGACTGTACGTATCATCTCTGCATGCCCCCTCTCCTGCATGCCCAGAGCACGGTGACGACGCTGACCCTGCATTATGGGTAGAGGGACAATCAGCACGATCTTCCTGTACTTGGTTGACGTCAAGAAAAGTAGGATTGAATGCGAGGAGTTCGTTGAGGCTGAGGCAAATCGGATGGCTTTTGGAGAGTCATCTATGTAGGTTGATCGTGAAAGCCCATTCCTGGTATACCAACAAAAATTGGACCAACAACCTCCGCTCACTAGAACCAGTTCAAATTATCGACGCTGACGATGAGATTGCCATTGCCATAAGTATCGTCAGAGCCTTGCCACATCAGATCAATGATCTGTCCCGTCAATAACATAAAGGTGGCACGAAAAAAAAACCGCTATTTCTTCAAGTTCGCACATACATGCATGATGTTGTTACATCGCGGTGTCTAGAGACTACTTGGAAGTACAGGATATTTATGCCCTTTCTTACAAGACACTTGGTACACTCAGTGGGTGGAGGTCGCCTCTGCAGACTCGGCCTTCCAGCCGCTCTGAAAGACGCCAGGTCAGCGAATATCCAAAAGAACAGATAATCTGGTCGACGCACGGGGAAGAGGTCTTCGTGGGCATTCCGGTCAAAGAAGTGGACAGGCTGATTCTTGTCGTCCTCGTGCTCTGCAATGGCCGAAGACAGCAAAGTAACTTCGACGGGCTGGAGCCTCTTGGGAGCAGCATGGCTGGCAGGGACGGCAGCGACTTTGCCCCCCTGAGCAGACGCTAGGACTCTCCCAGACAGGTCCAAGAGCTTCCCTGATAAAGCCTTGGTGACGAGATCCGTGGTAATCTGCATGGGGTTCTCGAACTTGATACTGTGATTCTCTCGGAGGGATTCCAAAATGATTTCGTGGACGATGTGAGGAGGAATGTAGATCACTCCGCGAACGAGAGACGCCCTGTCACGGCGGAGAGCGCAGGCTTTGCAAGGCGAGTCGTCCTCTTTCGCAAAAACAGTGATGTTACCGATCAGGTTGTTCCCCTTGTAGAACACCTGGAAGTTGTACGAGCGACCAAATGCGTGCTCGAGGAGCCTAGCGAGAATGGTGAACAGGCGGAAGCCCTTGATAGACCGGAATCTGAACGGGAGGTGAACTTCCCCGACGCCCGGAACAGGGACATGAGCGAGGCTGCTATACTTCCGTGCCGACGTCTGAGGGTCGACGCTGTAGAACTTCGCGATCCTTGCCCGCGCTTCTTGCTGCTGTGGGCTGTTGGCTGCTGGCTTGTCAACTTTGATGTCCAAGAATTCCTTGTAAGAGTAATCTGGAGGCGAACCATGAAAGTCAGGGAGAGATGGAGTAGAAGGACACGTTACATTTGGGGAAAGCGTCTGGGGTGAGGAAACGAGTTTCTTTGTTCGTCCAGTAAGTGCCGTCCGGGTGCCTCCACGGAATGAGGCGGCCAAATTCGCCGTCTTCCTCAAGTTTTTCGTTGTACGCTTGAGCATACGTCCCGTATTGCTGGTTGCTGGAGGCGCCACGTCACCTTCTGATCTTGCACAAGTGTACCACACTGACCTGGTTCCAGCTATAATCCACTCCTTCGACTGTATAGCCGTTGTTCATCCAGTAGTCGGTGTAGCACCACTCCCATAACGAAACTGTCAAAACGGGTTAGTGTGTAGATGGCCCATCCTCCCATCAATACGTACTGATTTTGTCGACGTTGGAATGATGGACTACATAGCAATCGGAGTCAGAAGAGAATGTTCCCTGGTAACGCCCACTTACAGTAGAAGAAAGGGTCGAACCCCGCCTAAAACGTCCCCGCATTCAGTCTACGTGGAAACTCGGTCGAAAGCGCACTTACATAGTCCGGGTTACCCTGATTGCGCGGACGAGACGGCTCAGTGGTTAGTCATTTCAGAATACGAACCACGAACCATATGTCCGTTGCCGCCATGTGTGTCGTGGTTAGCTTCTGTAGTTAGTCAGAAATGCAAGACGTACGAAAGCTGCGTGGATAGAGTTGTGCACGCCCTCCAAAGAACCGACCGCAGTGTGGTCGTGCTCCTGCCGCGACTCGTTGCGCGTGTTCGAAAACTGATCGTAGCTGAACTCGCCAGGTAAAATCGATTGGGAATTAAACGAACATGTCCCGTCACATTATCGCAGGGTCTCCGCCGTCCGGGAACGAGAACAATGTCCCGACTTTCGTCCTGATATCTGCCGCCTGTCCCTTGAGAGCGCTGGGAGTACCAAGGTGAGCTGCGATTCTCCGATATAACCGATTTGACCAACGTTTGAAGATCAGCGATGTTGCTGCCACCAGGGGTGGCCGAATCTGCTGCATGCCTGTAAGTCTTTGGCCACACGCTGGAGTGCGCTGTCACGATGCCGCCATCCGGCTGTTGACAGTCATCACCAATGACATAACCTATGTATTATGGTTAACCATAGCGCTTACCCTCAGCCTTGTCGTGTCCTTGAAGTCCTCAGGGATGTATGGGAAATTAAAGAATGAGAGAGGGTTAGGCACGGTCACGGTTTTGTCGCCCGTCGCTGTCACAGTCAATTGGTCGTCGTAGAAGAGAGAAGGTAATCCTTCTTTTTCGACCTTGGGGTCGGCCCAGTCCCAGTATCTGTCTGAGATCAGGCACTAGATTGAAGCGGTGTGAAACGAGGACGCACGGGAAACGAAGTTCCTTGGATGCCTTGACCCAGAGGCCGACTTCCCCGGGGTTCGAATTCTCGATCTGTTGCGTGACGTTCTCGGCGTAATCTCCAATGGCTTACTGGAGCGTCCACTGGTAAGGATGGTCAGCCTTCAGCTCTTCGACAGGAATGCGATCAAAGGTCCCCCTGGTGGAGCTTCTACCGGTGATAGGGTAGTAGTCTCTGGCTTTCACAGTTGTCATGGTTGTCAATGGTCAAGGTGGAGTAAGAACAAATTCAGCAGAGGTGGTAGTCTGCTGATGCTCGAGGAGAGAGTGACCCTTTTATACCATCTGGCGAAGCTTCCATATTCCACACCAGAGGAGAAATAAGACCAAGCCACTTCCAACGCGACTGCTGCGTCACCTCCGAAGCAGGGGGCCGCTAGAAGAGCAACCAACTACCGGACGAAAGGGATATCTGTGACGAGAAGCGAGTAAGTCTGGAGTTGATGAAGGCGTTCTTGACGCAGCAAAAAAAAATCCAGACGCAGGCAATCTTGTCACACAGCAATGATCGGATTAGGTGCAGATCTCGAGCACGGTGTGTGCAACAAGAGCATTATCGTTGGGGAATTTGATCGACGAAGAACGTCCTATACAGTGCTGGAATCCTTCGATAATACGGGTCGGACGGGCAACGTTCAACGCGCGAGAGACGTGTATATAGATGCTCTTTTATCGTAGTCACAAACTTGGCCCACATTATTGTGTTTCTGTCGACCGACTCGGAGTCGCGTTCACTGGCGTCGGACAGTTGACTCAGCCCCTCGCCCGATGACAGGCTAAGTTCTTCCGATAATACTCCACTCTAGGTCTTGAAGCTTGAGTCCTAGTTCTGGGCACCGTATTTTGCTGGGTCAGCTAGTATTCTGTCAGTCTTTGGACGAGTGTTGAAGGACGTGATCCAACGGTTGTGTATTTCCGTTGTCGAACGGAACAGTTCTTCCCTCCCATCAAATGTGATCGCCGCAACTTCTATATTTGATGGGCTGCCTCAGTCACGAGGATTCGGAAAAGTCTCTGAAGCTATAGTGTAGAGTATTAGTACTTGGGGACAAGCAAAAAAAGTTGTGGAAGTAGTGGATATTGCAAAACTGCCGACTGGTGTATGCTGCCGAATACACTGTAAGGCATACTATGTACCACAAGAATTGGCAGTCAGACATATAAAGGACTATATTATGAACCAAGCAGCGTACGAGAGCAAGAACCTCTAGCAAAGTTTATGTACCGACCAAGAGCAAAGCTTACAGATAATTCCCAGCGCCCACCAACAAATTTAACGAGATCCCAACAGTGCACCACCTCAAGACCCCTGATTTCTCCTCCACGACGAGAAGCTCAAAGCACCAATCACCCCAACCACAAGTAATGCCGTGCCAGCACCTACCAAGCTCGGAACATAAAGATACCACGCACTATCGATGTCGTCCTTGCCCTTCAACTCATCCATGAAAATCAACTCGTCTTTCTTCGTTCTTCTTCTCCGTAGCACTATCTCCTGCTCGGGATACATGGACTCTTCACTAGAGTATACACTGTCCGGTGCGGAGGAGTGGATTTCGAGAGAAGGCATCTCAAGCTCGTGTGTGCTTCCGGAACCATGTTGGCCAGGTGCATCGCCGGGGATGACAGGTATATCGAGGTCGGGGTGTAAAGCCCGAGCACGATCGAAGTAACGACTAGCCATTTCTCTATCTCGCTTCCATGCTTCGGCACCACCTCCACCTGGCTGAGGGGCAGGGGGGACGCGAATGGAAGAAAGCGTCGAGTAAGAGGCAGAAAGAAGGACAGAGGCTGCACCTTCGAGATGAAGGAGACCAGCTTCCAGGAATAGCTGTGCCAGGCCTGCAGAACCGCCAATACATTGTACATAGTATGAAATGGTTCCACGTTGTTTTTCCTCGATGACGTCGATAACATTCAGCGGAGTCTGCAGGGGCAAATAGTGCGTGACGAGCTTCATCGTTGCGGAAGGTAGATGGGCTTGGTGCCAAGCTCGTCTAACAATAGGAATCAATACTTCAGGGAAAATCCGGAAACCAGAAAGAATACGTACACAAAGCACTCAAAGGCTTCCTCTCTGTCTTTCCTAATGTCGAAAAGTTCAATAGCAAAGAGAACCAGACTCGTAGGGTCCATGTTATAGTTCCCTTCAGGATCGACACCAAGGGCCACGGGGACAAGCACAGATGGAGAAAGTTCCCTGGGTACTGGGCCAACAATGAGGGAAGGCCATATTATCGACTGATCTTTTTCCAGATGCAGAGTCAACAGTCTTCCAGAAGGCGAGGGTAGCGACTCCAAAGACGAGAACGACGATAGAGCATGTGGTTGTATAGCTGGAGACACCGCGCCTGATGCTCCAGTTGCCGATCTGCGTTGATACCCGGGTCGTTCGTCCCCAGACGATGGAATTGGCGATGAGAGGGCAGGGAAGGCTGCGACCACCACCTCCTCTGCATCGGAGGTTTGGCCACTCTCAAGCGAGGCGGCGAAACTGCTTGAGATTTCTGGATCAGAGACAAAAGCATACGATGATTGGGTAGACGTGGTGGAGATGGTGGACGTGGTTCGCTCCCGTGTTGAGAGTCTCGAGGTCCGCGGCTCAAGCTGCCATGCGGAATTTGCCACGTCAATGTTTCCGTAAAGTCTTCCCTATGTAAGATAGTGGTGAGCCACTCTACTGACCCTCTGTCGAAGGCAGTAGCTTATACCTTGACGATTGGTTGCTGTCCTCTAACTCCGGCCAGCAGATAATTCCGTTCTATCACAACCTGCATCATTAATATTAGACATGAGAGAATGGACACTTGAAAGAGAATCCATTTGAACTCACCACGACGTCCTCTTTTGACGTCTCAGGTGGAACCAACAACAGCACCGTCGCCTATAAACCAGACGCAATCAGGACAGAAGACAGCAATTACCTTCCCCAAAGGGCTTCACCTGATCATGCGACTGCAATTGAAGTTAGCCATCAGCCGACCCGCCACAAATGGACGTGGAGCAAGCGCTAAAGGTGTACAGACCTGATGCCACGAGTAAGAATGTTTGTGAGAGTCGCAGTCCTTGTCCATCGTTGGTCGTATCTCTGTGTTATTCGTTTCGCGAACTTGAAAGACGTACTTAAAGGACGGTGTGCAAGTAAAGTAGCAGCCTGGTTACAGGAGCGGAGTCAGAACGTGGCACAATGCTGTAATACAAGCCGCTTCGAATCCAGCACGTGGCTGATTCGGATACTGATCAGTGATCACAGCCTTTCGCATCAAAAGTACTGTCCAACGGACCTCAAGCCCAACATCCTAGCAGTTGTATCAATCATGTACATGTCAATTACAAGCAAGGGAAAACAAGAAGAAATTGAAAAGAACATAGTAAATGGGTATTTCTAAGTAACGCAGGTTCCAAGAAAAAATAACTAGGGTAAAAAGGGAGACTTTCATGACTTGGTTACTTTTGCAGTTTCAGCAATCCGCTTCATCGTGTCCCTTTCCGCCTGCATATGCTGGATAAGCATCCCGTCTAATCTTCTTGATGATTCTTCGAAAGCTTGTTGATCCTTTTGCCATCGTCGCACGTTGTCTTCTCCTCCTGTCGCAGGGCGAGCAGGGGTGGATTCATCGCCTATAAGGTGTTCCCGAGAGTGGAGTTGAAGATATGTCAGGGACTCAGCGGTCGCTTTGACACTCGAAAAGTAAGGAGCTTTGGGGGTAACGTGACCCACAGGCTTCTTGCGTTCCTGTGAGATGCCACTGGGATAATAAGGCTCCATGGCCCCGGGAACGATGTTTGGCGTGGAGAGATTCCCTAACCGTGTCAATGAAGGTCTGTGAGAGGAGGGAGCGTAGACGGCTGTTACATCTCGATCTGTTTCACTTGAGCTATCATCAGACTCGTCCAGGTCGTCCATGGCGTTTGGATGGCCCTGTATGCGATCAAAGAACTCCGTGGTAGAAGAGGGAGGTGGGGCAGAATGGAGCGCGGAATGAAAGCTCTGCACTGAGATATTGAAAGTGAGTGGTGCAGGCGTGCGTGAATGTGATTGTGGTTGTGATTGTGGTTGTGGTTGTGGTTGTGATTGAGGTTGTGGTTGTGATGGAACCGATGCAAAGGAGCGGAAGGTACCTTGGGAAGATGACCGTGAAGGTGTTGTGGATTGGAATACCCGAGAGGATGTCGGTTGGAAAGGGAGACTACCAGCACGAGGTGGTGGTGACAGCGCGATGCCTACTATGGAGGAAGATGGTCTAGGTGGGGGTGACATGGTAGACAGACGCGGGAGCGGTTGGCGGAAGGTGGATGAATCTCTAGAATGGTTCTGAGATTCCACCGCGAGACCCGGTGAGTTAGCAGAGTAGTAACCGTCCGACCACCTGTCACGGAATGCAGACGCAGTTGGCGAGGGCTGCGAATATTCTGAGATAGACTGACGACCGTCAGTACTTGGCAGTGACAGTGCTAGTGACGGCCTAGGAGGTGGGTCATCAGCAACCACGACGATATCATCCTGTTCACTGCCCGTGGAGCGTGAAAATGCGGTCAATCTGCTCATCCGGTGGTCATGAGGATGAATTGACGAGGGAGCGGGAGACACGCTGAGAGAAGGCAGTGGAGGCACCTTCGGTTCGTGTGAGTCAGATAGCATTGGTGTCGAGATAGACTTGCGCAACGGCTTTCTTGGCGACTGAGCGAGCGCCTCGCGCTTAGCTGGCGAAAGCTCGGTCTGCGACTGAGAGTACTGAGGGTTACCAAATGGTCGGCGGGGAGGAGGTGAAAGAGGTGTGTGCGGAACGGGAGTTTCCGCCCTCAATGGAGGATAGCTGGATAGCCGCAGAAGATCTGGATCCGCCACAGAAGCGACCAGCGCCGTATGGTTCAAGACTGAACTCGCCGTAGGAGTGGGAGGTTCATAATCCTCGGAGGGGTCAATGATGGGATAACTTAAAATCTTCCGATCTAGCATTTTCCTTTGCTGCTGTATTACCTGATCACAGTGAAGCGAATCGGATGACCTCATATGACGGGGAAGCCTCGTCGGCGTTGAGAGGCCTGAAGGAGATGCAGCAGATGTAGCTCTCGAATTGTTCAGAGAATGTCCCACAGCTTCATGAAGTAAAGCCCTTCTCCAAGAATCTTCGCGAGGGTCCAGGGACGATTGTCCAGGACTGCCCGGAGGTGGTAAACGTTCTGCCAGAACAGCAGCGCCGACCGAATCTTCGATCCCAAGACCATGAAGTGCTGAAGCCTGTAATGCCAAAGGGTAATTGGCCGAAGGCGGTGGTACATCAACGGCCTCAGTGGGATCAACGATGCCATCAAAGACAGCGGGTTTAGGCCGCCGGGAACGACGTTCCCGATCCAGCAAAAAATCATGCGCCTTCAGATCCATCTCCGCTTGCTTCGCAGCAGCAGCCAAATCATCCATCTTTTCCCTGACTACAACCACCCTCGCCATGTGTTGGCTCCCTGGTGGAGGACGGAAGCTCTGCGGGGAAGCTCTGGCATGTGGAACATGACCAGAAACTATCGTGGAGTCGGAAGTCACTCTGAGCATGGGAGTGGCACCATTCACACCCTCAGGACTGCTAGGTTTCGACTTGGGTTTCCCAACGCGAAAGAGGTCCAAAAAGGCAGGTGCGGGAGCCCTCTTGGAGTTGTTGAAGGTGGAGGGCGGAAAATCAGCAGGAGAGGGTTTTGAATGCGCAGGAGGGAGGAAATAGCTGTTCTTGACAAGCAATTGAAGTCGATACGACACGTCGTCCGTGTCGAATTCTTGAACCCTGGGGACGTCGAGGTCAAACGCGGGGATAGGCATGCCCCGCTCTTGGATCGCTGGGGATAAGGGGGAAGGAGGAGATTGGGTGCCCGTAGATGTGGACATAGGATAGATAGAGGAAGAGGTTGAAGATTGTTGAGTCAACAGTGAGTCGCGCATACTACTCCGAGCATGGTCTCCTTCTGTAGGAGCAGGCTTGAAAGACGACGGAGGTGCCGTCAGACGAGGCAGGTTTCGTCCTTTTCCCTTGGACTGTTGCGTTGAGCGATATGTCATATTTGCGATGACGGTAAGGTAAACTTACAGGAGGGGTAGAAGCAATAGGCTCAGGTGGTGGTGCTATCCCTGGTTGGCTGCTCGATGAGAAAACAGGCTCGTGTGCACCTGGCGTCGCCTCGTGCTCATCCTTTATTAAAGGACCAAACGTTCCGAATGTAGCACTGCTCCTATCAGCATCTCCACTGCTATGTATGTCAGAGTGTGAGTGCGCGTCTGAACCGGCTTCAGGACGCGTTGCTACCGGGTTGTCTGGTATCTCGGAAGGACTGGCAACCGGGCTTAAGAGCGGTTCTTCACTGTTAGCGGCTGAGATATCTAGGACCTGGTCAGCATCTTCGGCTTTCTGTTCGTCACGACGCGCTCCGATAATCGTTCGAGTTCGTTTTCTTGTAACGGTACGCGAACGACGGGTCAAGCTGGCACCACTGCTGCTGACGGTGCTGGCCAAGGAGTTGGAGCGGGAAGGGCCGGAGAATATTGAGGACGAGGGATCTGGCATGAGACTACTTGCTGGTGCATGTGTCCCAAGGTCCTGAAGCACAGTCCGAGTCGCTACTACGAGTACGTTCAAGCAAAATTCATTTCTGATACCAAAATACTAATATGGAAATATTACATAACACCGTCCTGAACTATGTGTTAGTAAATGAAATCAACGTTTATCAACCGTTTACCAAGTTCTTCCTGGATCGCCATCTCAGTGCGCACCGAGTCATGACTTCCCAAGTGTTCTTTGACGGTAGTCAATGTTCTCTCTTTTTTTTCGCCCCATTCCGGTTGCTCCCCTAGCGCTCCCAAAAGCCGAGGGCCTTTTGCCCATTGCCCAAGTGGCAACCTCATCATAGCCACCCATGGCTGTTTTCAATACCTTTCAGAACTTCATAACTCTGAAGTTTAGACTGGTGTACCACCTACTTCCAGTAAGCCTCGTTCGTGCTGGGTTACCTCAACTCATAACAATGTTTTGCCGTCACTGCACTGCAAACCTGGACGTTTGCGGTGTGGACGCTGACCTCTGCCATTGTTCGCGGATATGCTGCCTACAGCATCCACAATAAACCGTTCGCAGCTCCTCCATCATGCTTTTCCTACGCTCAACGGTCCTAGGATGTATGACATGGCCCTGGGCACTTTACATCCGAGTTATTCATCTTGCAAAATCAATGTGCCAGTGCTCAGCCCCAATATTCGCATCCAGTTGAATTAAATCTAGTTAAAAATTGGAGCCAATGACTCGATTTTGTTGTTACGCTCGTCTGGTTGTTGCAGCAGTAGGAGTTTTATGTCAAACCATGGCCAGTTGCCTTTACTCTTGACGTATTGTATGACTGGGTGAATGCTTTCTCTTGGTTTCCCCCTGGTCCCAATCTCATTCTGAGTTTTTTTCTTCGAGGGAATTAGCCATAGGCCCGCCACGAACATGCACCGATGCCAGTGACCCACGTTGAGATCTTGTAGAACCATCCCTAATCCCGGTTAGATCCTCAAGAATACTGCGGGACTACCCACCAAGCCACGGCTGATTTTTGCATCATTTTCCAATTTCAGTCACAACAACTAGATCATCGGACTACTGTTGCTATCTCTCGCAGGCCTGTAGTAGTTGGGAGTGTAGTCAGGCAAATGAGAAGAGACATGTTGCAAACAACTTGATGATAATTTCCCAATTTGGTGGTACGCCGTTTTATCTCCTCGGCACTCATCGAGACATGCAGCCTGTGGCTCGCTTGCTCCCGCAAAATCATATAGCTCACCATTTGTACAAAGAAAAGGTTAAACAACTTGCGATATATCCACCCACCCATATTCCCTCATCCAAGACTATAACTAAGGTAATTCGGCCACTGTGAAGTGTAATACTCAACAGCTACGATTAAAAACACACCATCCTCGCGCGGGTGATGCTACTGCGAAAACTGAGTACCGGGGCCTGAGGCTTGAGGTGCAAACCTTGTGATCCGTGTCCTCAGCACCGCGCCACAAATGTATGGTGCTGGCATGTGAGGCAAAGACGGCGGCAGTTAGGAAACATCGAATTCGACCCGAGGACATAAGGTGGTTCCTCGCGATACTCGATCGTGTCACTGTACTGAACTTTGATTCATTCGTTCATGGGTAACCAACTGACTTGGGTTTGACCCGCACCTACGTTATCCGAGTTCCTTCCTGTGTGCGTTACCATGTCCTAATGAAATTCTCTCGTGCAGGACCGTGACGTCAATGTGTTGGTCGTTATGGCCGATCTGCTGGTGTGGATTCGTTTTGGGCTTGCAGGACAATCAACGTGGTAGAAAAACCGCCTGATCTGTGTCAACGTCCTCCGAGTTATCTTGAGGTACCAGTCCGTCTCCAGACCATAACACCGCCGCGGCACGGCTGTGGCATACATGTTGGTGGAGGCTGATATATCGGTAACCGTACATGCTCATGCATGTTATTGCCGGCAGCTCGGGTCCAGGAGTTGCCCCGAGGTTTTGCTGTACATTATATACCGCATCAGAAGGGAAGGAAATTGGAAACGCCAGCATCTTGTCCGTGTCCGCCTCTGTTTGGCCGCCACATCTTAGCACACCCTAATTCTGCAACTCAAAGGCATCTGGGTAAACCCATTTGTAACTCAACTCACTTAAATCCCATAGGGCTGTTGCACCTTCTCAGATGGCTTATTTGGCAAATAAAATACTCGAGAGATGCTGCAGGATGTTGTCAATGGCGCTACCTAGCAGTAGAGTGTGAAACTTGTGGCTCACTGAACGTACGAGTGAATTAGCTGGGTCGCCGACTGTTCGGCCAATTCGGAGTACATGTCGGAGTACATGTCGGAGCTTTGAAAAGTTTCAACAACGTCATGTGGATCTAAACAGTCCTTCGGTCCTAATGATGACGAAGCTGCCCGATGCTAAGGGGATCCGTAGAGTTGTGACGAAGTGACGATAAAAATAGCGTTGTTAACTTATGAGCCTGTAATTTTCTGAACAAGCGATAAGCGTAGTGATGAATTGCAGGATCACTGAGGCAGGACGAGCCAGACTCGGACACGTTGGACGGACGGAGCTGGAATTTCGGATGATTCCCTGGGAGAAAACAGGCCCTCCCCCCCGTGGGGCGGGAAATTTAATTTAATTTATGTAATGCGGGACAGCCCGGGGCTGTAATTGCAATTGAGCGACCATGCTACTTTTGTGTGACGTCATTCTCAGTTACTACAGCAATGTGGTGGTAATATGCAATGCGAATACGATTTGCGTGAACTGTTAATACTACACGACTTGATCCTCGCAAGAGGCCACCGCCAAACGTAGGCTTGGTAGGGTGGGAGCTCTTGAGCGTTGTGAGATAATTCAGCTCAGTCACCGCGCCGATGACAGTTGACGTGGCGACCCGAGAAACTGGGGAAGATGCAATCTGCCCCCGTTGGACGTCAACGTCCATAATTACAACGAGATGTGTGGATTTCGAAATGTTGCGGATGACGCGAGTACTACGCGCATGTTCAACCCCAGATTGTCAATCCCGAGTCATAGATCTACTTAATTCACAATAACAATCAAACTTGCCAGCACCGGGACGCCTTTCACGGGATCCTTGGCATCGATTATTACCATCGAAAGTTGCGGGGGTCAGTTAATGATGGCGGGGCGAAATGGCCCGACTCGCACTTATAAAGTCCACCCATTTTGTCTGTCTCTTTCTTATGTGCAATCAACCGTCGTCTTTCATCACCCATCTAACCACTCCGCTATGTCCGCTGTGTGGCAATACCCACCCGAGCTACTCTTCGCCATTTCTGCCCATGTATATGTGGAAAGTTTACCAGCTTCCGCGAGCACCTTAGATCCCATCACAATGGGAGAGTATGGAATGACAACTCGCAAGACACTCGCTAATCTCTGCCTCGTCAATCGTGCATGGTACGACGCTGCTAAGCCTTGGCTATGGCGTAAAATCGAAGTTCGTCTTCCCCGAAGCTGGCTCTCTGTCTTGGAGGAGATAGCTGGTGGGGATGGTGGTCAAGATACAGGGGACAGCACATCGCTCGCCGTTGAGGTCTGCATACAAGCCGCGGCTAAGGTAGCATTGGCTAGCACAGCGATGGCTGGTGCATCGTCCGACGAGGACACCCTTAAAAAATGGAAGGCGTCCATTTTGGAAACTCTCGGTGGTCCAGATGGGTCGATTCCTCCAGAATTACTGTCTCCTCCCGCCTCTCGTGACCCTAGCCCGAGGCGTCTGAGGGCTGAGAGCAAAAGCCCCGCTCGATGGAAAATTATGCGATCCATTAGTGACGCAGTCCAAAATGT